>OOFC01044210.1:3241-14150 GCA_900323345.1 Pseudochromis fuscus | reverse complement strand
CAACTGTAACAGCAGCAGTAACAGTAACAGCAGCAGTAACAGTAACAGCAGCAACAGTAACAGCAACTGTAACAGCAGCAGTAACAGCAACAGTAACAGCAACAGTAACAGCAGCAGCAGTAACAGCAACTGTAACAGCAACAGTAACAGTAACAGTAACAGTAACAGCAACTGTAACAGCAGCAGCAGTAACAGTAACAGCAACAGTAACAGCAACTGCAACAGCAGCAGCAGACAGCAACAGTAACAGCAGCAGTAACAGTAACAGCAGCAGTAAGAGCAGCAGCAGCAGTAACAGCAGCAGCAACAGTAACAGCAGCAGCATCACTAAATGTGACGCCTTCAGCAGCTGAGTCTCTCAGCTCCTTTGTTTCCCTCCATCAGCACCAGTGTGAATTATTTACTGGACCATGTCTGAACTCCATCTCTCAGGGTCGTGGTCGAGCTGAGGTCGCTCTCTGATGTGGACACACACACACACACACACACACTGCTACACACACTACAAACAGAGGTCTGCATGAACCACCACGGTCCACACACACAGCCCTGACATTACAGGGGGGGTGTTGTATGTGCTGAGGAGAATGACACAAAGTACACAGAGTACACAGAGTACGAGGTTACAGATGACCACACACTGTGTAGTTTCTCACAGAGCCAGTAGGAGACATGAAACATATTATTGATAACTATGATTTTATTACTTTATGATCCTTCAAACCAGAACTGTTGTTTGTTACCTTAGCAGCTCAACACATCAGTTTGAAACCCAGAACACACAAAACAAACCCTGGATCCAGATAACAGAGGAGGAGAGGAGGAAGAAGAGGAAGAAGAGGAAGAAGAAGAAACAACCATGGATGTTCTTCAAACCCAGCAACACACCTACCCCTCTTCCTCCAAGAAGAACCAGGTCCTGGTCCTGGTGCTCAGTTGGTTCAGATGTGGTTCCTTCTAAGAACCATTTGTTTTCCCACTAACAAAGAGTCCAGTTGGAGCCTCATCACTGTGTCCCAGTGAACCATCAGTACATCATGTCACAGTTTTAGTGTTTTTCAGCGACCACTGCTGCTGCTTCACTCTCTGAACTCTTACATGCTGATTTTTAACACAGGTTACACTTTGTGAATTACCACAGTTTTTGCTCTTTTTACTTCCTGTTTCGGAGCTACAGTGGATGACATCACACTTTCATTCTTCTGAAAACCTTCAGTTGTTGATGGATGACTTCAGTGTTCACTCTGCTCTGTCTGCAGGAGGTCAACTCTGTTTGGTACAACTCAGTGTAACAGTGTCCACGTATAGTCCTACAGAGTCTCTGGTTAATTACAGCAAAGGTTGTGTCCAGTGATGCTGTGCCTGTTTGTTTACTGTCCAATAAACAACATATTATTTCTGTTTTCTGTGTAGTTTGACGCAAAGTGCAGCTTGTTAAATCTTATTAGTTAACATAAAATAAAGTGCAATCATAACAGCTGCATGTCAGGCCTTTAAAGTGTGAGTGCTGCGGCTCCATGTGCAGTGTGTGTGCAGTGTTTGGGTGTGTGTGCAGTGTGTGTGCAGTGTTTGGGTGTGTGTGCAGTGTTTGGGTGTTTGTGCAGAGTCTGGGAGCAGCCTCCTGAGCAGCATCCTGGGAGCTGATGATAGGGCAATTTTGCTGACATTTTCAAAGACCTCCAGCGAGCGGGGACCTGCATACTTTCCATAATAGAGATATATCTTGAAAATAAAACCCCACTGACACCAACGCTCTCTCTGTGCAGACCCACCAGAGCTCCTCAATTACTGGCACAAACGATGTCTTATGATCTCAACAGGCTGTATCTTTGTACTGCAGAGAAACCCCATCATCCTGACAGACACTTTACATCCCTGCCCTGCAGCCCAGCAGCAGCTCTGCTTCTTAAACAGGTCTCACCACAGCCGCTCTGTCCAGATACTGTCCACAGACCCTGTTCCTGTCAATACAACACAGAAAACCACCAGCTCATTATGGATTCAGTCAGTTTCTATCAATAAAATACAGTTTGTAACATTTTACATCAAGTCTCCAGTGATGCTTTGGGTTTTTTGCCTCATTAATGTTTAATAGAAGAAATTGACACATGTTGAATCAATATCATAAAGATGAAAAACATATTTATTAGATGGTTTTGTTGAAGATGTCAATTAATAAACAACATTAAAATATTACAAGACCAGTGTTTGTCTAAATGTAGTTTAACAGCCTGTTATCTGTAAACATATAAAATATAAAATAGATGTTTTTGGTTATTTATCACTGGACTTGTAAATTGGTAAATGGGACTCATTGGACAGTGTCCTCGGGTTCAAGGGTCAGACCCGCCTCCTCACTCCTCCCTTCATATCCAAATATGGTCACTTCCTGCTCCAAACAACCAACCTGACCACGTTCAAACACCAAACTCCAAACTCCAGCCTGGATATAAGAGAGTGAAGTGAACTGTATGCTAGGATGTAGATATGACTGTGCAGGTCTCAGGATGATGTTCAGCACATGCTGCTCCCTCCTCCCTCAGTGTGGGCAGCCTGACTGATGTGTTGAATGTTCAACTATTGTTCTGTGTGTTGTGAGGAGGCCTGATGAAGACCATTGTTCCCGGAGCTGCTGGGGGATGAAGACGTGCGTCTCTGTGAGTTTGCTGTTGGCTGCAGTGGGATGTGTTGAGTTTCCAGGATCTCCCTGAGCCGCAGGACGTCTCCACACAACAGCAGTTAAAGCAGCATTATCAGCTGTTGTCAGAGGTGCAACAATGTCAGTATTTGCATACATTAGACTAAGTCAGCGGGGCTGTTCGCTCACAGATAACGGTGGCGGCGGTGGTGGCGGCGCTGACTCCGGACACCTGTAAAGGGAAGTGGCAGCCTCACCAGCAGCTCAGCAGCACTCTGCACTGCATCCTGCACCGTGAGCAGCTGGCTGGTGAGGTAACTTTAAGCCCTTGACTCAGAGTAAACATGTGTACAGTCCAGTATCCAAACATACTGGGACCAGTGACATGCAATAAACCAGTTAAACTGTTTGTTTGTGTCTCTGAGAGTATTTGAGTCCAGCAGTGACCCCCCCACATGTCCCCTGACAGGACGTCCAGGTTTAAACCATCATCAGTAATTATCAGCTGTGTGTTTGCATGTTGCTGCTGCTGTTTGTTGGACCCACACGTCCTGCAGCACTGAGCCGGGACTGGACACGTGTGGAGACCAACCTGAGTCAGATCTGAGGGTCCTGGTGGTTCTGCTGTTTGGGTTTGAGATGCAGCAGGAAGTGATGGTGGGAGGGAGGAGGGCTCTGCTGTTCAACTGTTATTAACTAGACCCATAAAGACCCATGCCCCGGGACACAGCAGAGGAATATGTTAATCATCCTGCACAGACTACAGAACATTAATATTCATATCCATCACCAGCTTTAATTTGAGGAGGTTTACATTAATGTTGTAGCAGCTGAGTGTGATACAGACACGGTTCAGACCTACGTGGACATGTTGGCGGCTGAGCATCGTCTCAGTGACAGCTCATGAACAGAAAGGTCACATGTGGCTCAGAGGTGATCGGCAGGTCTCATCTACACTGAGGAACAGAAAATATTAGAATAAGGATCAGATAAAAAATAAATAAATAAAAATCTGGTCTGGAGCTGGTTTCAATTGTTTTTAATCAGGAAAAGGAGAAAAATTAGAAAACTCTGGTTGAATGAGTTGAAAATAGTTTTCATGGTAAAGATTTCATGATCAGAGCTTCAGAGGATACAAACCTGTGGTTAGCCTTGAAAAGAGAAAAGCAAAGCTGCAGCTCACAGACACTCAGACAGAGTTTCACAGATAGATGGACTGATGCTTTATTGTCATTGTACAGGAAAATACAACAACACTCAGGTACACAACCAGCACTCAGCAATATAAGGAATTAAGGTTTGTTTTGGAGCAGGAAGTGACCATATTTGGACATGAAGGGAGGAGTGAGGAGGCGTGATGAGACTTTAGTTCACTGGTGAATGATCCTCCAAACCAAACCATTGGAGAACAGATCTGTCAATCAAACTAACCCCGCCCCTACATCTTCCTGTTTCTGAATCTGTGTTTAAACCAAATCAGTTCATGCAAGAGGCGAAACTTTCACCTCTTGCATGAACTGATTTTTGAGGTTTCACTGTATGCAAATATCTGCCCTCAGCAGCCAATAGGAGCGCTCCTTCCAGAAAACACCCCATCTGGAAACCAGTGATGAACCTGTCAGGGAGTCTCAGTGCTGATTGGTTTTCGTGATCCCAGGAGATGTGAAGTTAAAACTTTTTCAAAGTTTTCATCGACTCAGATCTTTACCAGGAGCAGTTGGTTGGTGTCGACTTACAGATGAAAGGTTTTGGAGGCAGCAACTAGTGGCTGTTGGTGGTGTTGCACTTTTTTCTACTTCAGCACTGACTTCAGAGAATCAGAGTACCTCCATTGTCTTTGTAGCAGGAATCCAGTGCACAAGAGTTCATAAAATAATCAACTAAAAGAAACACTTAATGAGCCAACGTTTGATCTTTGAAATGTTTCATATTAATAAAGATGATGCAGCTGATTTGAACAAACAAACAAACTTCCAGTCGAGTTTCCAACGATTAGACCAACAAGTGGAACCCGTCGTATTGAAGATTCAGAGATCTAGAGGTTGTTGTTCCTGGATTTCAAGTGTCATCGTGCACCGGGCTCTCTGAGGTCTTCAATCATTTCACTGTGAGGAAAATGATCCACAAGTGGCGTGGACTTTAAACCACTTTAAACACAGGCTGGACGCCTCAACAGATTCAGCCGACTGTTTGATAAAAAGTCTAAATCTCGGGGAGTCCTGACATTTCATCACAGAAGCTGCAGGTAGCTCTACATCTGTTGGTATCAAAGTGCTGGAGCTGTAATCGGACAGAGATGTGACCTGCATGAGAGGAGAGTGAGCACAACAGCAGCACCACAGTGAACCAGGCTGTTTGGAATAATGTGCTCTGGACACACCAATCACAGACCCAGTCGACTGGCCACGGTACCAGCAGACATGTTTGGCTCGGACCAGACAGCCAATTAGGAGAAGATCCACAGTGAGACACGCGGGTGGAAAATATTAGAGTTTGGTGTTTGCTCCTCTGCCTCAGACAGCGGCCAGCTCCCAGTATCCATCATGAAGAAGAGTGCTTGAAAAAACTGAGGCCATCTGTCCGAAGATGAAGTGGAGCTTTCAGTGGGAGGGTTATCAAAGACCCACAGCAAAACCACCAAGGGAAAAAAAAAAGAGATGGAGGCTTATGGGATGGAAATCATCAAAATCCAGAATACTGACACGAGGCAGCACATCCAAGAAAACCCTCCGACGCTCTTCCAGAAAGATCCTTCAGCTGCGATAGATCTGAGACTGACGGACAATCCTGCACAGAGGTTATAACAGCTGCAGGTGGAAACACTAACTCCTCCTCTCAAGGGAGTAGTTACAGGAAGAACCTCACATCTGATGATATTTTTGTGAAATAAATGAATTAAAAAGCTCCTTTCCTCAGGGTTGGGTTCAAATATCTCACCTTCATCTGTGGGATCATCAGCGTCTGACTCACCCAAACACAGCAAACCTCAGTGGAAACATCATGTCCAACCACAGAGGAGGTTACACTGCACATTCATGATTTACAGACATGTGATGACACCAGCACAGTGACAATCTGACCAATCACATTTTAGTACCAGCTAGTACCTGGTGGTCCTTCTTTTGGATCTGAAGCAGAGCAGGAAGTGGAGCAGGTGGGACCAGGTACCAGGTACCAGGTTCTTCTTCCTATTGGACAAAAACAGAGAGATGAGCTGGTAGCATGTGGAGGAAATGCACCATAACTGATACTGTGTTCTCTCTGTGCTCATGGTTTTCTATTGTAGTATCCAACATTATTTTTATTTGATCAACCTTCCAAAAGTACCAGTATAAGATGTGGTGGGGGCAATTCAAAAATGTGAATTTAATAATAATAATAATAATAATAATAATAATAAAAGTTATTTCTGTCCAAAGTGTATCTAAAATCACAGTGTACAAAACAGAGGAGCATGTGACAGTTCTGTTAAATAAATTTCTCTGATAAATTGTTCCAACTATTCACACTGTGTTTGTCTGCAGTCTGGTCTGCATCAGACTGATTTACAGTAGATCCTGACTGTAAAGGTGGAGGCTGAGACTGACAGTGTACACACAGCTGGTTATTGCTGGACTTGTATTGTGTTGGTGTCACACACCCACACAACCCAACTCAGTACACATAAGTAAAAAATTAATAAACTGTTGCACACTGCACACACACACACACACACACACTGCACAGTATTTAAAGCAATTCTGATGCATGTCAGCAGCTTATTTTTAATATAAAGAGTAGTCAGTAATTATATTACTATAGTAGCTCTAATTAAAGTTAGATTTTATTTATTTAAACCATACAAATTTCACCTTATTCATATTTATTAATTATTTCTGTCTTTTAATACAGTAGAAAAATAGATTTTTTTGGTTACTGCGCCTCCAACGCGGAAGCATGCGGGCAGTCACGTGACAATAACAACAGCCTCGTCTGTGGCTGCGCGTCTGCTTTTAGTTTCAAAATAAAACTGGAAACACGCAAAACACATCAAAAAAAGATGTTTTTACGTATGTAGCAAGAAAAATGACTATTTATTAATCATTAGTGATTAATGAGCACAACAAAACTAACGTAATTTATCATTAGAGTTTTTTTGCTAAATGTTAGTTCACATGTCGGGTTTTATTTTGAAGGGTCAGCCCGCAGTCAGGTGACCTGTGCTCCGGCGGCTGTCAGCGGGAGAAGTCCTGCTCACAGTCCGAACTCGGGGTCGTTGTCCTCTGAAGTTACCAGTGAAATGGCGCCTCTGAAGTTCTGTGCCAACATTTCGTGGTTGTTCACGGAACTTCCGGAATTCAGCCAGAGGATGTTCGCTGCGGCCGCGGCCGGGTTCCAGGCGGTGGAGGCGGCCTGGCTCTACGACTGTGACCCGCAGGAGCTGCAGAGAGCCCGGGAGGAGGCAGGAGTGGAGGTGGTGCTCATCAACACCCCGCCCGGTAAACCAGCACGGACCCTCACACTGAGCCTCACACCGTGGGCTGTGTGTAAGAGACGCACGTGGTCATCTGGACGTCATCTGTTGGGTTGTGGACTGACATTTTGAAACCAGGCACTTGTTATTTGAACGTGGCCATGTTGTTGTTTATTGGAGCCCAGGCAAGATGTCATGACGTAATCACCAAAAAAGTTTAATACCACGTCAGAAACTCTGGCTCCAATTTAAAAATGGTCACAGTTAGTTCTATTGACAGGTGTGGTGTCCTATTGGACATTGGACAGTGTCCTTGGTCAGACCCGCCTCCTCCCTTCATATCCAAATATGGTCACTAATGGATCCAAACAACCAACATGGCCACGTTCACATACCAAACTCCTGGATTCAGATTGTGACGCCACATGAGCTTCGTCCAGTCTATAAACAATCTCTGGTCCAATGGGAATGAGTCTCCAAACCACCTGTTGGAGACCAGGGCTGTCAGTCAGACTAACCCCGCCCCTAACTCCTCCGCTCAGATCATTGTGAAGAAGAGTTGTCTTTATCTAATGATGCCCTGGTGGCCCATCTTTTGAACGGCCTCTGTGGCTCACACTGAAACATTAATAATCTGAGGATGTGTTTACTGTGTGCTGCAGGAGATCTGAAGGCCGGGGACCTCGGTCTTGGAGCTGTTCCTGGAAGAGAGGCCGAGTTCAGACGGGGTCTGGATCTGTCTGTGAAGTACGCCAGAGCTTTGGACTGTAAACGGTGAGACATCAGCTGACTGCAGGGCAGTGGATCAGGTCTGTGTACTGTTCATCCTCCTCCCTCAGAGGCCTGGGTTTGGATGGTCACAGGCACTATGAGATAGTGTCGCTGTTTAGCCACCAGAGGGCAGCAGAGGTCACAGCATCAGTACAGCTGGATTATGCCTTGGTGGAGGTTTGTCCTCTCTGGGTGTGTCCGAGTTATTTCATGTAATTAGACAGGTTGTAATGTGAGATGATTCACAGCTGCAGTCACCAGTGAATCATCTGCTCCATGGTCTCCCGTCAGGATCCACCTGATGGCGGGGAGGGTTCCCGTGGACGCTAACAGAGCAGCGGTTGCCAAGGAGATGGAGGCGGTGTTCATACAGAACCTGAGCTACGCTGCTGATGTCCTCTCCAAGGTGAGTGACTGTCTGTCTGAGACACACCAGCTCCTCTCAGCAGCACCAGGAGTTTGCAGAGATGCATGAAAGAGTGTGAAAATCTGGTGCGACCCTCCCCTCAGGTGAAGCTCCGGAGAGTCCAATACCATCATCAGCATGTCAGCGCCACACTGAGCAGCAGTCAGGCTGATGTGCTCAGGGACGTGTCAGTCACTCCCGCCTCAGATTCACATCGGCTGCAGCATCAGGCGACGACTTCCCAATTTACTCTGCGTTCTGTCGACTTTGTCACTTTCCAGTCCACTCTGCTTCTCACTCAGAGACCATCCACTGTCTCCAGAGAGCAGCCGACACCACCTGCCACTCGGCTTTTTCACACTTTGTCCTCAATCTGAAAATATTCTGGCAATGAAGCTTTAAAGTGTCGGTGTCGGGCTGGACCCTCTGAGGTGGATATGCAGCAGTGGTTTCAAGTCCAGGTTCAGCTCAGTATTCACAGTAAAACACTTCTCATCAAATTATTAATTTCTCTACATTCTAACCAAAGATGGACGCAGCCACCACGTCTGAAAAAGTGAAGCCGACGCTGAAGTGCAAACAGTGTAATACCACCAGCAGCCACCAGGTGCTGCTGGTGGTAAAATCCTAATTTTCAATCCTGAAATATTCAGTCAATACATTTACAGACAACTCTTCTTCTCAGTGATTAGGTGGGAGGAGTTAGGGGCGGGGTTAGTCTGAAAATCAGTTATCATGAAGGAGATATTAGACTTGTAGCAACAATGTAACAATTCTCAATAATATAAGAAAATGTTTGAGCCAATAACATAACATCATTTTGTCCATAATGTTACGTTATTGGATCAGGATATTTTTTACTGCTTGGTGATTATTGTATGAACTTTATTGACAAGATGTTATTGGTTGCTACAAAGTTTCAAGAAGAAGTAGTTTTGGGGGCGGGGTTAGTTTGATTGACAGCTCTGGTTTCCAGTTTCACTCTCATCCTCATTGGACAGTGTCCTCAGGTTCAAGGGTCAGACCCGCCTCCTGACTCCTCCCTTCCTATCCAAATATGGTCACTTCCTGCTCCAGAAAAAGTGTTAACCAGGATGTTCCTCACAGGAAGGAATCACTGGACTGATTGAACCAATCAACAGCAGGATCACAGACCCCCGGTACTTCCTGGACTCTCCTCATCAGGGTGAGACTCAGCGTCCAGCTGTCACACACTGTCCCCTCCCCCGTCCAGCAGCTGCAGTGTGTGTCAGTAACCTGCTGTGTGTGTGTTGCAGCGGCTGAGATTCTGGAGAAGGTGGGAAAACCCAACATCAAGCTGCAGATGGTGAGTTCTTCACAAGCTTCAGCAACAAACCCTGAAGAGGACTGAGGCTCAGCTGATGTGTGAACTGTTGCAGGACGTCTTCCACTGGCAGATCATGGACGGAAACCTGACGCACAACATCACCAAGTATCTGCCTCTGATCGGTGAGTCAGCAACACATCATCAGCATCCACACCAGGGCTGCAGGTAACTTCATCATCAAAACGATGAGTCGACCAATCAGATTATGACTCACATCATTATTAAATCAGCTTTTAGATTCAGCCTGAGGATTGTTCTGTCTTCACAATGGATCAGAATCAGTTGACAACAAAATCTGGATGAATCAGTTGTTAAGAAGTTGTTTCTGGAAACTGACAGTGAGCTGCAGGAACTTGTTGGCTTTCAGAAATAGTGACAGAGTGAGCGCTCCTACCATGCACACTGTATTACTATCTGTATTTAAAAAGAAAAACTTGAGTCTTCTCTGATATTAAAGGTTTAAACTTACTGAAAAAACAAAGATTCTCTGCAGGTAAAGCTGCAGTTTGACAAGAAAAACACGTTTTCTGAAATTAAAGTCACAAATTTAGAAGAAATGCTAGTTCTTCTGAAATTACAGTGGCACATTCACGGGCAAAATAATATTCTCTGATATTAAAGTTGGAAATCTGTGAAAAATACCCCTCAGATATTCTCTGAAATTAAAGTCGCAAATTTCCAAGAAATAAATTTCAACATTTCCCAAAATGATGATCACACTCAAAGAAAAAACTAAAACAAATCTAAAATTAAAATTGAGAAATGAGAAATACATGTGAGTATTCCCCAAATTAAAGTAACTAAATTAAAATATTCTCTTAAATAAAGTCACAAAATTTACTGAATAAAAAACCTTAATGAGACAGAGACTGAAGAATAACTGTGTAACTACTGGAGTAACTACCAGGTAACTACGGAGCACGCTCAGTGTGGCCTCCGGAGGTGACAGTGAGGAGAACCCAGAGGTCTACAGCAGAGGTGTTGTGGTGTTTCCAGGTCACGTCCAGGTGGCTCAGGTCCCGGGCAGGAACGAGCCCGACAGTCCTGGAGAGCTGAGCTTCAGATACGTGTTCCAGACCCTGCAGAGTCTCGGATACTCCGGATACATCGGCTGTGAATACAAACCTCTGGGTGAGGCTGGTTTCTTCTGTCACTTTGTGAGGCTGGTGGAGAGCATCCACTGATGTGTGTGTGTGTGTGTGTGTGTGTGTGTTGTGAATCTGTTTCATTTCCATCCCCGTTCTCCGCTGCTCTCAGCCTCCCTGAAAACAAGGGCAGTCTTTGAAGTTGATG
>OOFC01044207.1:0-11201 GCA_900323345.1 Pseudochromis fuscus | reverse complement strand
CATGCTGTGTCGTGTCGTGTCGTGCCGTGCCGTGCTGTGTCGTATCGTGTCGTGTCGTGCCATGCCGGACTGTGTCGTATCGTGTCGTGTCGTGCCATGCCGTACTGTGTCGTATCGTATCGTGTCGTGTCGTGCCATATCGTACTGTGTCGTATCGTGTCGTGTCGTGCCATGCCGTACTGTGTCGTATCGTGTCGTATCGTATCGTGTCGTGTCGTGCCATGCCGTACTGTGTCGTATCGTATCGTATTGTGTCGTGTCGTGCCATGCCGGACTGTGTCGTATCGTATTGTGTCGTGTCGTGCCATGCCGTACTGTGTCGTATCGTATTGTGTCGTGTCGTGCCATGCCGTACTGTGTCGTATCGTATTGTATCGTGTCGTGCCATGCCGTACTGTGTCGTATCGTGTCGTGTCGTATCGTACTGTGTCGTATCGTATCGTATCGTGTCGTGACGTGCCGTACTGTGTCGTATCGTATCGTATCGTATTGTATCGTGTCGTGACGTGCCGTACTGTGTCGTATCATATCGTATTGTATCGTAATCAGTGTGATGTCACCTGTTGGTTTGTAGACTCTTTGGTATTTGAATGTGGCCATGTTGGGTTTTTGGAGCCAGAAGTTCACAGTTCCTCTTCCTCTGTCTGACATTACACCTCTTTGTTTGTAATAAACTGATTCCAGGTTAGAAGTTCAGGAAGAATGAAGAATTTTAAAGGTTCCTCCTGCTCTCTACAGTCATTTTTTTCTATAATGTCTTAAAAAATACAAACTATATAAAGTATAGGGTAGAAGCCAGCACAGGTACAGTTCATTTCCAGAGTATCTAACTTCCATATTGTGACATATTTCAGACTGAGATATGTAGACAGAACAAAATGTTTGAAGATATTTGATTGAACTGAAACACAACAAAACACCAAAGCCAGCTGGGTAATGTTAAAAAGAAAACAGAATTGGTGTGATTTTGTGCCTCACATCTTTAAGTAAGTGAACAACATGATGTGATCTAAAATAATTAGTTGGACTTTAAAAGGCAAAATAAACAGAACAACATGGTTGGTTTTAACGTTATTCAGGGTTTATTGAGGAGGTAATATCGACTAAAAAAAAGAAGAAAGAAAACAGATGCTGCTGAGGTGATTCTCAAATATCACAATGCTCGCTCCTCCAGACAAAAAGTCCTTTTTTTGTCCACTTGATAGATGGTTGCAAACTGTTGAGGCCTTATCCACCACTCTGTGACACCATTCAAGTCAAGGTCATACGATAGCCCTGCAGGACTCTTGTCTTTCTAAAGGCTTGTCCACCTTGGTCCTGCTGCTTTGAAATCAAACTTGCCATTGTTGTTTTTACTGCCCATGACAAGGACAAAAGGGGAGAACACACACACACACACACATGCTTGAAATGCAATAGGGCTGGGAATTCCTCTTTAATTTCAATGCTATACTTGATCTCTGGGCTGCATGACTGACCACCTTATTATCTATAGCGACAGGAGCTTATCAATACAGAACTCGCTGGGTCCACAGACCAAAGACAAACACTTCCTTTATGTGGGATGTCCCCTCTGGGCATGAGACACGCTGCACAGGCCAACCAGCTGAATTCCAGCGGCCAGAGGCTGGAGACTGGGAATCAGAGTCCAAACAGGAGAATTAGTCCAACTAAAGAGTAGATCTGAACAGAAACACTAATGAATGAAAGAAAACCTTCACTGCTTCTGGAGAGCTTTGTTAAGGGTCTTATTAACCAAACTAAATATGGTGAAGAAAACCAGGCTGGGTTTTGAGTAAAAACAATAGATTATATGACATTTTTCTACTTTGCTTGAATTATTTTAACACATTTTAAAAGTTTTTATCAGTATTTTTTTAATCCTATATTTTAATGGGTTTTTTTCAGTGCTTGTTATTGATTTGTTTTTACCTCTGTACAGCACTTTACTCTCGGTATAAATATTGCTTTGTATGTAAACCTGTCACTTTGTGAAGAAAATAAGTTCTGTAATTAATCAGTTGTTTATTCTCGGCCAGTTACATTACTGGTATGAAATATTAAAACTGTTAACGATGCACCTGACAGCACTGGTGAAATATGTTTCAAACACAATGTGCGTTCAAGAGAAACACAACAAGTACAACCTGCAAACACATACCCCTTTTCCACCAAACAGGTTCAGGGCCAGTTCCTGACTTAGCCCCAGTTTGTTGTGTTTCCACCGCCAGAACCAGCCCCAGCTGCTAAAACAGGGGCCACCTCTGGCCAGACTTAGCACCGATTAAGCAACAACTACGCCAGGAGCTGGAGGAGCGACAGTAGAAACACAACTAGCGATAGTAGAAGAGTAAAGTAATGAAAACACAGTTTTGTCTCTGGATCTCAGTGTAGACTGTAAAACCAGGAACAGCACTTGTATGAACACGATAACTCCTCCATTTAAACATTATTACAGTGAGGGGGCGCTTCGCCGTCATATGTGAACAGTAAGGACATCGTGATTTAACAAAACTGAATAAATACCACACGTAGCAATACAACACTGCTTTGTTAACTCAATCATGTTGTAACTAGAATATCTGCTGAAAAAAATAATGTTTTCATGGACTGATAGTAACAGGGTAACAGTAGTTTGTTAACAGCAGCTAGCTTACTAGCGGCCGGTCACTGCAGCGACGTACTGACTTTTTACGGTGAAGTGGCCACAACTTGGCTCCTTGCCAGTGGAAAAACAAACCGGTTCATAGGAGAAACGGGATCTGAACCAACTAACCACCAGGACTAGCACCAGCATGGACCTAGCACCCGTTGTTGTTTAGTGGAAAAGGGGTAACAGTGGATCAGATGCTGTGAGACATCTGTGAGATTCAGGAGTAAAACCAGGCAGAGGTGTATCGAGCAACAAATTGAATCAAAGCAAAAATAAAATTTAAGATTTTTATTTACTCTCCGTCTACTTTTAAAACACAAGTCATGTCACATTTGCTTTGTCCATCCTCTGCAGTCTTTGGTAACAACAGATGTTACATACTCTCATAATGACACTTCAGGTGGATTGTGGAGACTCTGCAGTGGTGTGTGTCCAATGACTCACTTTCTCTTTATTAGTCTATGACACAGTCTCAGTCTGGAGAGTGTTACTACTCTTTCATGCACTGGTGGTTTTGAACCGCTCTCATTAATTTGATACGTTGCTGTTTCACTCTGACACCATCCGAGCCTCTCAACAAACAGCTGCAGACAAACACAGAGGAGCAGGGTGGTGGAGGTGGAGGTGGAGGTGGCACACCTTCAGTTTCAGATGTGAAACCTCCAACAATGGACGCCCTCAGGCATCCTGCACAGGTGTGACCTGGATTTGATAAAAAACTTTAACTTCTTACCCAGTGCAAATAGAGCTGAAGCTGCCCAGGTGCAGCTTTTGTTTGTGTGTGACTTTTGGCTGTGGAGCTGCTTTCGCAACAGGTCCTGGGAAGTTAAAAAAAAAAACCTCTATAATAAAGGCAAAGCACTGAAAGCTTTGCAAGTTCAATCTGATGGGAAAGATATGGGAGGGCTCGTCCTACACACCACAGCCTGAGTGCTTATGAGAAAACAAGTCAGTATAAACCTCTATGAGGGAGCGCACACAAAGGGGAAGATGGGTTTTGTTCATCTATCGATCCTTTGTAACAGGACAGATGAGACAAGTGCATTAAGTGACAGGTGTAATTTCAGCCTGACTTGAAAGGACAAAGGCAGAGACCTCCTCTGATGAATGAGACAGAAGATGACAATGAAGATGTCATCTGTTTAAATGAAAGGCAATAACTCAGCTTGAAGTATTTTCTTCTCCTCGTCCATTGTGCTCCTGAAACTGATGATTTTCTGTGTCTTTACCTCCCATCACAACAATGATAAAACCCTTTTGTGATGAATTAAGTGGGTGATACTTGAGACATGAGTTTGGTGAAGCTTTCAGTATTTTCTTGTCCACTGGAGACCTGTGATGTTGAAGTCACATCTGAGTTTACTGCAGTGATTGGAAAACTTAAAAATCCAATCAAACAAACCCTGAAATGTCATTAAATGAAACACCTACTTTTTGTGTAAGGAAGACTGTAGCTTGCCGAGAATGCCGGTTGCCACTTACTGATGTATTTGAATTTAATGGCGGTAAATGTAAACACCGTAAACATCAAAAAACAACTTTAACACCATAAAGACCATAAACACCTAAAAACATCGTAAGAACTTGTGACTCCATCAAGGGGGTCCGTTAGGCACTAAAACAAAAACTCTTCACTCGATCTTTTTCTTTCCTTGTCTTGTTCATCGCTATGGTAACCCGCGCTGAAAAGTTAAAACAGGAAGAAGTCTCTCCAAAATAAAAGCATCACAAATAAAAAACCCCGCAGTTAACCATAGCTGCTTAAATAGAAGGTAATACGCACCAAAATAAAATAACAGTTGTTTTTAGCGAACAAACAAATATACTTTGGGTTATTTACAAAGACTGTGGATGCATATGTACAACACTGGTGTGTCTGTAAAAGCACAGTATATGCCTATAAAGCAACAATAAACCAATACAAGAAAAGGCAATAACTCAGTATCCATTGTGGAAAAGTAAGATCTTCTGTGTCCTTACAGTCTCAGTGACAATGATAAAAACTCTGTCTGATAAATTAAGTCTATGGCTGTAAAATTTTAAAGTCAAATCAGAAAGAACTGCCAGTTCATTTGAGTTAAAAACCTACTTCCTGTGTACATCTGACTGAGAATGAAGACCGGTGGGTCAGTTAATGAATACACACACAATGATTTGAAGAATATGCCTTAAACAACATTAAAATAATGTAAAGACTTTATTGTGTCCTGACCATAGACTGGATATAGACTGGATGAAGCTAACGTGATGTCACCTGATGCTTTGTGGACTCACATCCTGATCCAGGAGTTTAGTATTTGAACGTGGCTATGTTGGTTGTTTGGAGCCAGAAGTGACCATATTTGGATATGAAGGGAGGAGTGAGGAGGCGGGTCTGACCCTTGAAACTGAGGACACCGTCCAATGAGTGAGAGGCTTGGGTTCAGAGCTGTCAATCAAACTAACCCCACCCCTAACTCCTCCCACCAGATCTCTGAGAAGAAGAGTTGACTTTATCTAACGACATCAGAATGACTTGTGGACAAAATGTGTTGACTGAATATTGTCCAATGAGAATGAGAGTTGAGCTTCAGCTTTCAGCTAAATCCTTAATTGACCAATTCACTGTTTTATGACTGAAAATGAGAGGGAGGGGCGAGGAGGCAGGTCTGACCCTTGAACCGGACGATGCTGCCCAATGTGTATGAGACTCAAGTTAGAGCTGTCAATCAAACTAGCCCCGCCCCTAAAACATCCTCATTTTGAAGCCTAATAACATAACTAATGACACCAGATTAACTTGTTGAGTATTTCAAGGTGGAAATTGATGATTTTTTAATTGAAATGAATTGGAGTTACCAGCAGCTAGTGGTCATCAGTGGTACTGCATGTGCTTGCACTTCCACACTGGCTTCATTTTTGAGATCAAGTTACTGCATCCTCACATCATTTTTGATAAATTAAGCAGATTACATTTGAGACACTGTTTGCAAACACTATCTATAATTTAAACTACATTGAATTGAAGGAACTGTTTGAGTTGTGCAGGAGGAAGATACTTTAAGATGCATGTTTCACAGCACTGGTGGGTCTGGTAATGTGTGTGCAATATTATGAATTAAATGCCTAAAATAACAATAATGTGCAAACATAAAAAGAATGAATGGAAAGAAGTGAAAGCATGTGCAGCAGAACCAGGACTGCTTTGCATTAGAGGGCAGTCAGAAAAAAAGTGGCAGGATGAGGACCTGGAATGTGTTAGTGCGACTGATCCTCAGGTCGGAGGAGGCGCTCGATAGGAGCTTAAGTCATGTGTTCAATAGGCCTTCAGAAAAGCTCAGGGTGAACACTGTGAGAGAGATACCTCACGACGGCGGGTGGTCTCACTATCGAACCTTATCGAAGACAAACACGGGTAATTCGACACTTTCATAAAGAGGATTTTAGGTGCAACGGAGACCAGAGGGAAGAAATCCAAACCGTGTCCAAAGTCTGCAGACGGCGTGATTGTTTTCAATTTTTTGCAGATGTTGAAAACAGAACATGTGTAGCATAAATACCACTTGGATCAACGCACGCCAGCAAATTACAATTAAAAAAATATATATATATTAAAAACTGCACAATATGAATGTGAAGTATGTAGGAAACACATGTTTTAACTGCACGTCCACACATGTGCAAATGCTGCCTGGAGTACATCTGCGTAATGTAAATACACCGATGAGGTCAAGCCTCGTCAAACTGTATTAAGATTACCTGTTATGTAAACAGTTTCAAAGGGAAGAAGTATTAAGCGCACAAAATGTGGGTTCAATTTTAAACAGAGCGGGGCTTTAAAGGAAAATAAACATCTTCCCCATCCAATTTAGTTCAGCGGAGGAAGATCTTAAAGGGATGAAAGGTAGGAGGAGGTGGGGAAGGTATCATGTCAGCAAAACAGGGAGAGGGATGCACAACATGATATTATTATTATTATTATAATGATATTTTTTTTATAATGCCTCACTTTCTCTGCACAGGGAGAGATTTATTCTTTAAACACCACCTGCAATGAATCCTTTTAGATCCCATCACTGGTTGTATTGTTCAGTCATGTTAGTTTTTACTTCTATATCAAAGTTGAATCACATTTACTTCCTAGTTAAATATATTTATATCTTTTGGTCTTCATCATCTTGCCCAGAGCAGGAGGCATCCCTCCATCCACCTGTCAACCAATCAGCTGTTAGCGACACAGTTCATATTAGAAAACACTGACAGATTAGCAGCTGTAGTAGTAACCAGGAGTTTGTAGGAAGTTAGTTCTGTAACAAACTGTTGAAGTTAAATCTGATGTTAGTTCAGTTGTAGATGGTTCAGTTAGAAACAACTTGTTACTGTTTTGATACAGTCACACCGCACATGCTGTGAAAAGCCTGATCCTTGCAGCCAGACCCTGATCTGCATGTCTGCCACTGTCCTGTCTTTGTTACCGTCTGTTTACAGTCCCCTCATGTCCACAGCCTTTCGGGGACACTGGTTGGTTGTCTGTATATGATGATGTCCATTGTTTGTTATATGTGATGTGCAATGGTATTCTTTGTGTAATGTACAGTCAATGACCAATAAAAATCTAATCTAATCTACTCATGATGTGTACTGGTATTCATGTACTGGCAATTTCACCACATGGGAGTAACAGCCAACTGGACTTCTCCTCCTGGTAACCGTGGCGACTGCCATCAGCAACGAACCTGATTGCAAATATTGTTGCTTTTACCTGCTGTGGATCAACAGCTGCTCTGCTTCCTGGTTTGATCCTGGTACAGAGTCACAGTCGTGTCATAAAGCAGCGGTCTCCAACCTTTTTTGCACCACGGACCGGTTTAATGTCGGCATTATTTTCACGGACTTCAAGGTGTGGCAGATAAATACAGCGAAAATAATATAACACGACCGGCATAAAAAGTTGTTCTCTTACCCTTTGCAAAGAAGCTCTCCAAAGATGTTTGTATTTTATTCATTTTCGCTAGCTTGCAGGCTTATTTTTTTGGCTAACGTATCTGTTGTTATACGTGATAGGTGATACGTTTTATCATGTGACCGAGACAAGTGTATTGATATGTCAAGAGGCAAAAACAAAAGTTAAGTTAAAGAGAATCATGTCGTTCCTTTCAAAATAAAATGTCTTTCAGACTCTTATAATCAATGCAACAGAAGTTATATTTTTATTTATTCTTTCTGTGCGGCCCGGTAACAACTGCCCCACAGGCCAGTACCGGTCCCTGGCCCAGTGGTTGGGGATCACTGACATAAAGTTCAGGACAACCACAGACAGAGACGATAAACTCCTCCTACTTCGCTGTTCAGTGAAGTTGGGAAGTGATTTTTAAACTTTTTCATCACACATCTTCCTATTCACTTATTATGTATTTGTGTCGTGAGAGAGATTTGTGTGAACGTATTGTTACAGTGTTTACAGAGTGTCATTGAACGTGGCTTCAGTTTGGTTGCTAGGTGATGGTAAACCAATGCGTGATTGGTTTTTAGCGTCAGCTCTGACCTACAGTAGCTGTACAATAGTTTCAAGATAGCATCAGTTATCTAGCCAGGTGCTTTGTTGTGTTTCAATGGTCCAATCAAATAGCTCTAACTGTTTTGTCCTGCCTACATATTCAATTTTTCGCTGAAACTTTGTCACAATACAGAAGTTAAAGACTCTGGAGATGCTGTTTGACGGGGACTTTAAAATACAATAAAGTCAGGGAAATATTTGTACCAGCTGTTAAATGTCTAGAAACTGCAGCAGAAACACTTTGTACTTGTAACCTTCAAATGGCTGAAAGAAAGAAAGACAGGAGGAGGAGGAGGAGGAGGAGTGTCTTTTTGTGTGGTAGTGTTTACACAGTGAACATCCAGTGGGAAAGCCTTTTGGTGTTACTGCCTCCCCTCTGTGCACTTCATGTGATCTCATAATTACAAAGCCCACAGGGGCAGGTAACTGGGGGTCAAACAAAAAAAAAATCCAGCATCTTCATTTCATTTATTCATTTATTACTTTATTTGAATGGGACAATGCATATTAATGAACATACAGCGATGTAAATATGCCAGATTTAGCTCAAGGCTAATTTCCATCTGTTGTCCCATGGGGTAAAAGACATATACCACCAAACAAGAACATACAGAACATTCAACAAAATTAAAAACAAGACAGAACAAAGCAACAATATAAAAACTAAACAATCAACCACAACCTACACTTTTCTTTCCCTCACACACACACATCATTCTATACTTATAAAACTGACATGCTCTGCAACTATTCGAATGACTCTCTAATGGTTACATCTTGATTCATCTTGGAAGTGAATCATTTTGAAGTCATTTTTGAAGTCTATCAACAGTCTATCATTTTGAAGTCTATCAACACCAACACTGTGCTCCCTGAACAATGCAGCGCTCAATGGTACACGCTCCATTCATCACACAGTGTACGGAGAGAGGCAGGGAAATGTGTTGGATGTGATGTTTGTAGTGAAAACAGTCAGAGGTTAAAATCTTTCCCCGGAGCATCAAAGTTTAATTAAGCATGCAGGTTTTGCTCGTGATTTAAAAACACATCCGTCACTAAACAGCTAAGCTTGATTTCACACAGGACACATGTGAATGTAAACTGTCCAGAATAAACCAAACTTCTTTTCTGTATCATATCATTTTGGCTCCTTGTTAGCACCACCAGGGAGGGGGGATGTTTTTACCTCTTCTAGGTATGTTTGTCTGTATGTTCCCTACATTACAGAAAAACTACTTTTTTGATAAATATGGCCACCGGGACTCAAAGGTGAAGCCACCAACAGCCACTAGATGCTGGCTCCAAAACACTGCAATTCAAGACTGGTCATCATCAGCACATCGTTTCCACAAGTCATTCTGATGTCATCAGATAAAGTCACCTCCTCTTCTCAGTGATCTGGTGGGAGGAGTTAGGGGCGGGGCTAGTCTGATTGACAGGTGGGCTATCTGAAAATTATTAAAGAGATATTAGGCTGAGACTCCGTCCACACGGAGACGAAACGAATACGTCTCCCTCGAAAAGGGATATTTATATCTGCGTCCACACGAAAACGCCGAAAACGCTGTAGTCAATATGCCAGGCCTGTATGTGGCGCCGTAACGTTGCCACAGAAACACACCAAAACAAGGAAGAGGACACGGAGCATGTGCATTACACTCGTACAAGGTAAAACCAACACCCACAACAACACACACTTGTTGCTCACAGTAGTTGTGTAGTTTCTGAAGATTTTGCTGTAAAAGTCAAAACCAGCCCAGTAGCTGCTGCAGCAGTAACGCCACGCTGTCTTCAGCCATGTTTACTGTTGTTGTCGGGGTTACGCAGGCGAGTTAAGGGTCAGAGGCGGGGCTACGGCGGCAGCGTTTCAGGAGAATGCGTATTCGCTGTCCACACGGAGATGCAGCGGGTGGTGTCTTCAGACTATCCCACTCTGGGACCCGGTTTCAAAAAGTATCGGTTTCGGCTGCTGAATCTCCGTCTCCGTGTGGACGCAAGGTGTAAATGATAAAAAACCTTGCCGTTTACACTGAAACCCGTCTCCGTGTGGACGGGGCCTAAGTGTTGCACTTAACTTACCCACCATCAACCCTGACCTCCTCTCCACAGTTTCAAGAACGTGACTCTCTCCAAATGTATTCGACAGACGCACTGACGAGTCTATGATCTGGGTTGTAGATGTGGTGTTGATATTTCTTTGAACAGTACAGGCTTCAGTGACTTCCATTAGAGCAGCATCCTCCACTTATTATGAGCAAATTTATTACATGATCATGAGTCTCTGTTACAAAGGAGCTAATTAATCAGCTGAAGATTCCTCTCTGATGGGTTTTTCACTTACAGTAATGTTCAATAGACAGAACAGGGCCTCTGGTCAGATGTGCTGGAGGTGCTCAGTCGGTTTTCAAGACAAAATGAAACATCAAGCAAAGGGAATTTTCACAAACTTTCAGGCTTCACTGGAGGAGATAATGAAATTAGATGAAACAATTAGAGTAGATAAAGTAGTTCAAGGCTAAGCCATTTGTCCTGTGTGAAGTAGAAACATCAAAAGGACTTCCTGAAGTCCTGACAGCAGACATGTACATCAGAGTTCTGGTTCTGGGTCGTTCTTATTCCTCTTTACATACGGACCCGCTCGACTCACAACACAGGACACAACTGAAGTCAAGGTCTCAGTAAATCCCACTCCATTTAAATTCAGATTACCAAAAAATGCCATATGAGACAATAAGGAGGCGTTAGAATAAGTTAAAATGTTTCTAATAAGTGAGAAACTGTTGTACAGACAAGTCTCTTATTACCTTCGCCAAGGAGGTTATGTTTTTACCGGCGTCTGTCTGTCTGTCTGTCTGTCTGTGTTCAAGATAACTCAAAAACTTATGGACGGATTTGGATGACATTTTCAGGATATGTTGGAAGTGGGAAAAGGAAGAACTGATTTCATTTTGGGGGTGATCTGCAACACCGTCTGGATCCAGGAATTGTTTTAAGGATTCTCCTCGCAAAGTC
>OOFC01044204.1:0-15313 GCA_900323345.1 Pseudochromis fuscus | reverse complement strand
CCCGGCTGATAAACTGACAGCCTCCCCCCCGCTCTCCGCCGGCAGCACGGCCTCCGGCTCAAACTCCACCCCTGCGATGACCAATGATGAGGGCTCGCGGCGCCGCACATAAAAGTCGTATTCACGCTCAGCTCTATAAGGGCTCATAAAAATGACAGCTGCACTTTAAAGTGTTACTGTGTAGCTTTTAACGGCAGACACAATGAGATACACAGTTGTTAAAGGCCTCTAATCTGGCAATTATGGGAATAGAAATGCTGCATAAGTAGGGCGTAAATGTGTCTGCTGCTCCTCTGACCAAATGTCATTGCCTTTTTAGTCTGTTTGTCTGTCTGTCTTCACACCTCCTTCACATTTACTGTAAATTATTAAAAACTGGTTGTAGCTTTAGCATTGCAGCCTCTCTGCTGGTAATGTGTTTCGAATGGTTATACACTACATTAAAGTGGTAGCCCTTGGAAACACATATTTGCTGTATTTTCCAAAATTGTATGTGTTTCTAATCTTCCATCAGTTTTGTTTTAAATGAATTTCCATCAGTAAACAGACTTTTGAATCTTGTTGAAGTATATTCACTATCAGCTTAAGGTTGTAGTGTTGTCAGGAGGTAATGCAGCACAAACTCATTCACCTAATCTGCATTGAACAGCTTCATCGTGACGTTGTCGCATGCTCCCTGTGTATTTGTAGGATTAAACAGTATGTCAACAAGGGGGCAGATTACTACCTCATCATCCCAGGTTGAACATGGACTATCTTCTTTTAACTTTTGCACAAACAGAAACCAATGTCAACCCTCAAAGAGGTTGCAGTAACAATCGTTTTCTGCATGTTGAGCATAAAACAAGCAACATTGTATCTCCATGACTTTTCCTCGTCGTGTTGATCCAAAACTGCTGCTGACTCGACTTTCTGCCTTCAGTGAACATGCACTGAACTCTGTCTTGTGTATGTGTAGCAATAATATCTGAAGATGTAAAAGGAGCTGCATAACCATAGAGTGTATATAGAAATGTAACCAAGTCTCAAAGATGAGGTCAATATGGAAGTGTGAAAAAGTGCATTATCGGTTACCAGGAGGAGTGCTACTATTGGCTGTTATAGGCTGAGTGGTGAAATCGCAATTATACATCGGCAAGAACACGTGGATGTGACGCCCCCTGTCTGAACACATTGGGTATTGTCCACCAACATGGCGACATTCAAATAATAAATGGTAAATGGAGTACATTTATATAGCGCTTTCCTGACCTAAGCTAGGTCCCAAAGTGCTTTACAAGGCAACTCATTCACCCATTCACACACACACCAATGGCTACAGAGCTGCCGTGCAAGGCGCTAGCCACCATTGGGAGCAACTTAGGGTTCAGTGTTTTGCCCATGGACACTTTGACATGTGGACAGGAGGAGCCGCGGGTCGAACCCACTACCTTACGATTTACAGGCAACCCACTCGACCAGCTGAGCCACAGCCGGCCTATAACCACCTGGCTTCAAAATACACGGGTGACATCATGTTAGCTTTTTCCATTCTGTCCATGCAGTCTATGTACGTAACACAGGGAAGGCGAGCAAGCCATGATGCATGTGTAATTAAGTAGTTAAGAAGCCTATTGAGTCCTGCTTTGTATTATAACATTATAATGAACTTTTTTTGATTTTGTTTGTCACTGTGTAGGTTTGTCTGTCAGCAACATTATAGAAAAACTGTATATAAATATATATTTTTAAAAGATTGTTGCTATTTCACCCACAAGAGAGCATCAGTGTTTAGTGTATAGCATCAGTACAGCTGGGTGATACCTTGCTGGTGGTGTGTGCTCTCTCAGTGCTTTCTAGTGTAAGTCTATACTTCTGTGGACCATCAATTAAAACTCTTAAATCAATTGTGATAAAAAGCAGTGGACGTGATGTAGTGAAAGCTCCTTAGCGCCCTTGATCCAGAAATAATCAGAACTTCTTTGGTCAAACATCAGAAAAATAAGACCTAAAGGAGGGAAGCATATGTGCTTATTCTCCTTTCCTGCAGGAACTCAGTATCCTCATCCACAGGGCATTTCTGGCTGGTTTGATGAAGATGAAAACAAAACAAACTCAGCGCTGTGGTTATCTCAGTCACCAGACCTCCACCCATTTGAACACGGGTATTTGAGTGTTTTATTTTTTTTGTACGATCAACAAAGCAAAAAAAAATATAAAAAAAAATAATGGAGTTCCTTCCTAATCTCATCCTTTCCCCCCTCTCGTCCACACGCTCTCTGTACCACACAGGTGAGTTCAGCGTTTCTAACAGGAAATAGCCAAAATGTGTCACACATCCCGGCAAATTGCCCTTGACTGAGACACTGAAACCTCACCTCCTCCTGCGCTCTTATCTGTCTGGATAGGAGCGAAAAACAAAACCCTAAATAATGGATTTGATGTTTTTTTTTTTCTTAAAGGAGTGCTACAATATCTCAGCCCCTCAAACACAAGTCGACATTTTCGTATCTGTGCTAAGCTGCAATAAAGTAGCTTTAGCGATCCAACACTATTAAGGGAAGTCTGTCCTATTGATTTACATTTTAAGCATTTAGCCACTCTTTTTATCAAGAGGGACTTGCAGAAAGTGAGCTGCTTGAGTCCAAATCCTCAGTTTTGAAATTTAAATCCTCATTTTTAGACATCCTAAACTCTTATCACACTAGTGTTTTTGCCCATCAACACTCAAACGGATGGGTCTGTCCATATTTGTGAACGATGGAAGTCTTTTCAACTCCTGGTGGATTTTTTTTTTCCTCCTACTGCTGGTGAAAATATAGCAGAGGATTAAATGACAAATCAACAGAATAAACTTCTGAGGGCTTGTATTAAGACACTTGATATTGATGGTGCATTTAATTTAGAGGCTACTTACATCAGAAAATGAGCTGCTTGCTCTGTTAGACATGGGGCCTCTGATGTGTTGAGAAAAGGCAAATTCTGATTTATCTCTGTCGATGTGCAAGTGACTGATAAATTAAGAGTTTACCTAGCACGAAGCTGAAAGCTGTCAAAATAAAACAGTTTTTTTTTTTATGTATAAATAGTAGACTTCAGATAATCCACAAGAAAACCCATTTATTTGCTATGTATTCAAATGAAACCACAATGCCAGGGAATAAAAAAGAGGCACTTTTGTGTGTTTCAAGTACGAAACAGTGGCTGGAAACCAATTAACTAGCTTAGCTTAAGACTGAAAACAAGGCAAACGGCTTCATGCATGTGCACTGCTAATGAGCACTAATTAACACATTTCTTTAGTACAGAGCAGAAAGTGATGCATTGATTGTGATTTCATGGAGAGTTTTGCTTGTTGCTGGTGATTTAAAGTTGACACGGCTTATGTTTTTGCAGAAACTTATTTACACTTAGAAGAATAGCGTTCATTTACAGTTGTTGTTTTTTTTTCTTGCTGACCTTTTTTTTCATAGCTCATTCAAGGCCTTCAACCAAACTTTGTGTTTTTGCCAACCTGACATCACCTACGAGGAGCTTGGTATTTGAATGCCACCATATTTGTTGGATTGGAGCCAGAAGTGACCATATTTGGATATGAAGGGAGGAGTGAGGAGGTGGGTCTGACCCTTGAACCTGAGGACACTGTCCACTGTCCACAGGTCTGGTCTCATTGGAAACCAAACCTGTCAATCAAATTAATCATGTCTACGCCTCTTTTTAAAGCCTAATATTGATTTAATGATGGAATGAAGTTCAGATATGGACCAACAGATCACTGATTAACAAGAATAACATTTAGCTAATGACATCAGAAGGACTTGTGGATTATTTTATTTTTTTTGTATTGTATGTTTGAAAATGACAATTTTTGAATTGAAGTCAATTACATCTAGTGGCCGTTGGTGGTATTGCACTTTTTTGCACTTCCACATTGGCCTCATTTTTGATGGAAGTGGATTTTTCTTGCTGAAAGTAGCTTTGTTGGGCAAAGAAACTAAAACAAAAGGTAAAAATGAAAAAGAAAAAAAAAAAAACAACTAAAATATTAAAGCAGTCCAAAAAAAGTAGCTGAACTGAGATGAGAGGGCAGAGTACTAGACTAGTCTATCTTTCAAGGAAAAAGTAGAAAGAAGCCAGTTTGACTACTTGACTTAAAACAGTCAGATTTACATCAGTTTTTCAGGAAGAAATAACATTTTCTTGACTAAATGACTTGATATGTGGAACAATTTGAGTTAAATTCATTTTTTTCTTTGTCTTTACCTCAGTGGATCTTATATGGAGCATCTTTTACCTTTTCCAACTTTCCTGTAGATAAACACAATCTGTGTTTGTTTTGTACCAGAGAAAATTGGAAAGCCTCAAGTCACGCAAATATGAATCGCAGAATCAAATCAAACTTCCTTTGTGTTTTCATAGCAGTGAATGAGCGGTCCTGTAATCACGCTTCTATTGTTTCCACTGTTTTGTTGTTGTTGTAGTTTTTTTGTTCTGGACAACACCACTTAGAGGCATTTTCCTGGACGTGGACGGGTAGACGGCCGAGTTTAGGTGTGCTCGAACATTTCCGAGCAGACATTAACTGTGCTTTTGTTTCCCTCTTTGGTAAAGCATTGTTGCTATGGTTTCAGCTCTGACTTGTGTTTTAAAATACATGCCAGTGAATATTGCACCAAAGCTCCTCTGCCTCGCGATTAGCCAACATAACTCACTTGTAGCTGGCTCCGGCTCACATGGAGTGGATGGTCTTTTTTTTCTCTCTCTCTCACTGTCTGGTACTTTTTTATTTATTTATTTCTTTTACAAGCCATGCTGGTTAAGAATATCAAATTCGGGACATTGCAAACAGGAGTACACATGTGAGGAGGCGAGCAGGCACGTGTTCAGCACACACACACACACACACATAGTGGATTACGGTTGGCCCGAGGGGCTGAATAAAAAGATGAATACACACAAGTGGAGCAAAGGATACTGAGCTCTTCCTTTTGTGCTATCACAGAGTACAGCACAGTATAGTACAGAGCACATTCACTATAGAATCTCGTATAGTTCAGATCACAGTCTTTTCATTTAAACACCCCGAGGTGCTGTCAGCCCTGCTCCCAATGGGCGATTTGATGGGTTGTCATAGGAACATACACTGTTGAATGTCACAGCGCTGGTGAATGTAGAGTGTGTGTGTGTGTGTATATAAATGGCTATGGGATGAAAGGAGAGGCAGAGAGAAAGACAGAATGTTAACCACTCAATAGAGTAAGTGAGGCACTTCATGGTTAAATACAACTTTTTTTTTTCTCTCCTCGTCCCTCAAAACCGATCAATATCCCATTTGTGGGTTTTAGGGCCTGTGTGTTCCCCCGGCTTTTGGCTCCTCGGTCTCACACTGCATCAATAAATTATATTTGGTATCTGTGTCCAATTTCTCTCCAAGCTTTGGCAACCATAACACAGGATTTCTCTATTTCTCGTACTCAACGGGCATTGATGGCCACTCAGTGGTGTCCTCTTGTTAATGTAAACAACGTTTTGTTATATCCGTTGCTATAGTTACTGCTGTATTAATGAGGCACCAGTGTAAAGCAAAAGAAGAGTTTATATAATGCATAAATACATCAAGTGTTACTACATTGTTTTTTTTAGTTTTTACCTCTCCTTTGAAAGCAGTCAGGACCGCTTCCAAGTTCCTCTTTCAAGAAATAGACCAAGTTAGGTGACACGTCGCTACAACTATAAAGTTATGGCTGCGAATAGACCTGCTTTTATGTTCTCCCTGCAGACGCCGGTGCACACCTATCAGAGGGTAAATAATATCCCTTTCCGCAGCACATAAAAGCAGGTCTAAGCAGGTGGTAACTGGCGGCGGTGGGTGAACCAAAGCAGCAGAATAGTTGTATCGTGCAGCTAAAGCGAGAGCGGATGGTGCAGCGGTCGACTGAGTGGGCAACAAATAAATAGTTTTCTCTGTTTAGGGGGAATTCTGTGTGTGTGATTGGTGGTTTATGGCGATCTTGCTGCAGAGTGGGCTAATGGACTGCGGCCAGACAGAGTTTCTTGTCTGAACTTTTGTGGCTCAGTGTAGATATGCACAGCTACACTTTGAATAAATATTTAAAAAATACTTAAAACCAATTTATAAAAGTAGTGTGTAGCTTTAATGTTAGATTTATTTAATTTTTTAAAATGTAACCTTTAATTAACAAGTCCCATTGAGATCAAAAATTGCTTTTACAAGAGAGACCTGGCCAAAATAGCAGCCACACAGGGTTACAACACAGACAATGACACACAAAACAGTCAGCAGATTGAGATCTTGTGTCATTTTTTCCCATTAATTGAGTAATTTTGTTGAAATCTTTTTTTTTTACATAAGTATACAAGACATCAATTATCAAATATGTCAAGTTACAGAGCCACT
Source organism: Pseudochromis fuscus (assembly GCA_900323345.1). Taxonomy (NCBI): domain Eukaryota; kingdom Metazoa; phylum Chordata; class Actinopteri; family Pseudochromidae; genus Pseudochromis; species Pseudochromis fuscus. The sequence continues at coordinate 8,916 of OOFC01044204.1, read as the reverse complement.
GCATCATTTTAATTGTTACCAATTAGAAATGTGTTTACAGTGTAAGCTGTATTTGACAGTTTCTTCTATAAAATTCAAAACTAATATTTGTGAAATTATGACAAATTTGGGAATATTATAACATTTCATTATAAGTATATATAACTATATTTTTTAATTGATATATATTATTCACAGTAACGGGTGTTTCTTGTTGTTTTCCTTCAATTTCTAGTCTATTTTTGTAATTCTGTCACCAGTGCCAAGATGGTTATGTCTTGAGCAGTACCCAGGGAGCAAGTGATTACATTTTGGCAAGATTAGAGGATGAGATCCCATCTGAAAAATTCCTCAAAGTCCCTCTTTGTTATAACTAGTAAATGTTTTAATATGATAATGTTGCTTCACTGCCACAAGAGGGCACCAGTGTTCAGTCTGCAGCTTCAGTGCAGTTGCATATGCCTTGCCGGAGGTTTGTGCTCTCTGAAGCTGTGCTCACACCAAACGTGAAGGCAGTTTTCATCTTGCGTTACTTATACAAATACAGACCGGAGATTTCTCTATCTGAGACTTTTCACCCAAAACAGCCAATTGGAGTACTCCTTCTGTATTAAACATGCCATCTGGAAACCATGACGACCACCACTCCTACCACCAGCGATGAATGAGATCACAAATATTGCTGATATTTACTTACTGTGGAAACCGCACAAATGGTGAAGACAGCGTGGTGGCTTGGTTTTATCCCAGTACATATTCAGAGTCGTGTCATAAAGGTCTGTACGGCCACAGGTGGCGACGATAAAGAGTCCTCCATTCTGCTCTACAGTGATGTCAGGGAATATCAACACTGATTGGGTTTCAATACCATGAGATGCAGATTTCTCTTATGAGTTAAAATTTTTTCAAGTTGTTATGTAATCACACTGCGGGAGAAATTGGCTTTACATTTGTATGAACACATCTTAAGCGCTTTCGAGTTAATATTTTTTGGTATTTAAAAAGGTAAACAAAAAATGGTAACATGAGTAGAAACCCCCCTAAAATTACAGATTTATTTTGTATTTTTTATAATATATGTGTCCCAATACCTTGAACAGTGTTATTACTAGAAGTGCTGCTTTTCATCTCTTTAATTCGTCGGCAGCAGGACAGACCACTCCCAACAACTATCTGTGAAAGTGACTTGAGGACCATTTATTTAAACGTATTGTTTGTACGTGTTCACGTCTGACCTGACACAGACCCTCGTGTCGCTCTCCCCCTCTCACCAGCCTCCCTGTCTCTCCTAATTTCAGTGGCAGCAGTCGAGACGTATCAGATACCATTTAGATCAATCGGCGTATCTATTTCCACCGCGGCCGTCGAGAACTACCAGCCTGCCTCCTCGACACCAAACAAACACCGGCCCTCCCTGCCAAACACACACACCCTCCCCTTGATTACCAAAAAGATGCAGCGTCGAGCCCGGCCTATTATTTCCAATTTCTCCTGGAGAAAGTTAATCTAATGAGCATTATCGGCAGCTAATGGGAATTATAATTAGTCAGATGCAGCAGATTATCTGCGCATAATTAGCTGTGTCTGTCAGCTCCAATTAGCATGACAGGAATTAGGAGACTTTGGAGTTTGTAGCAAGAGAGGAGGAGGAGGAGGAGGAGGAGGAGGAGAGGAGGAAACGGGGGAGAGTTTGAAGAGGTGAGGGAGGACGAGAACAGCGGGAGGAGGGGAGGTGTGGGCGGTTTGGAGAGGCAGGTTTTTGGCCCCGAGTTCAGCCGTGTGCTGAAGAGAGGGGATGTGCATAGAAAGTAGGACGGGCGCAGATGATTTTTGGCATACGTAAAGGAACAGCGTTGATGGGTTTCAGACAGAAAGGAGACATGGACATGTGGCAGGGCATCCTGGTACTTAAAGGCAGCACTGAGATCACTTTGATACCCTCATAGCCGACATGTATCCCTCTGCAGCCATGAATGCAGCCAAAGTGCCCCCGAGGAAGACACTGAACCTTTGGTAAATCACTGAAAAGCTCTCAGGATGACTATGACAGTTAAATGCTGTCAAAAAAATTCTGACAAGGTTGAAACACAATGCAAGCTGAACCGAATCGCAACAGTCTCTCTTTTTTTTTTTTTTGCACTCTGAATCTGCTTTTGAAAACTGCTCAACAAGAGGACTACTTTTTAGTGTAAAGGGTCGATCATGGTCAAAAGTTTATTGAGTAAAAAGCACTAAATCCTCGGTGACATTGAGCAGTGGGTTATTCAGCATAAAAGCAGTCTGTCTTTTTTTTTTAATGGAGTTTAGCCGATTATATCAGACGCTGTTATTAAATTTCAATAGTAAGTGGTTAGTAATAATAAGGGGAGCTATAAAGGATAAGTTGTTTTCCACATTAGTCTACAAGTTTATACCCTCATTATGTGTACTGTAGAGAAAATGATGCTTATCTATTGAAAATGTAAGAGATGTGGAACAGGCCTTTTTGGTCTAAACCTACCTAAGAGCTAGGAACCCATATGTAATAACTACTAATAAACCAGAGCATCTTTTACGGTTGTACCAGGCAGACAGAGGAATGTTTACTCCCACCAGGCTCTCTGTCAACATAAATATTGCTTGTAAACAATTCATTAAGCTAGAAGCTAAATCTGTCCTTTAAGCCAGCATTCATTGGGTTTTTTTTCCCACTTGGGGACAGTGTGAGAAGTTATAAAGCCACGATACAAACCAGTGGGTGATGTTATGCTCGCTTCATCCATTTCTCTATACAGTGTCACAGCCCGGCTCCAGACTGTGACAAAGACACCCAAAGACAGCAGTAGGTATCAATTAAAACAACCCATTTATTTGCACAAGTCACCAAAACTTTGTCAACTGGAGGTAGGACCTCCTTTCACACAGTGGGAGCACAGCTACTGGAACCTCCTCTCCTCATGAATGCCAGCCACCACCTGAGCAGGAAGGAGGAAGGAGGGAGGACACCAAGCCCAGGTGTAGCTCATTAGATGAACCCACCACCTGCAACACAAGGAGAGAAGAACGACACCTAGTGTCCAGGTGGTGGGGTTGTGACAACAGTCTAAAGATGAGTTTAATCCAAAAACTTCTGGAAAACATTTTTACTTCCCCCTTATTTTTACCTGTTTTGGTTTTTGTTTCATTGTCACAAGTTAGTTTTGCTATTTCACCACAAGAGGGCAGCAGTGTTCAGTCTATAGCATCAGTACAACTGGATTATGCCTTGATGGGTGTTTGTACTCTGAGCTCTTCCTAGTTAATGATGTTTTCTTCAGGTAGCTGTGTTACTGTTTTCCTGTTGACTGCTCCTGATGATTTATTTCAGTTTTTATTAAAACTGTTAATGGGATGTTTCTGTAACAAGCCTCATGTTCAGCCAACTTAAAAAAAAGCAGTTTGTCACAATGACAAACATATTTCACTTTACACACAATAATGTGAACACTTGTAGATACAAAGACACTGGTTAGAGCTGCTTTTCCTCACCTCCCTCCTTCCTTAAAACCTTTCTTTTGCAGACTCCTTGTCTAACAACAACAAAAAACCCATCCTCTAACATCCTCGTGATATTGCAATCATTGCACATTAAAAGAACATAAATTTGTCTGGCGCTCTCGCAGCTATACAAACCTCTTTGTAATGTTTTTAATCAGTCTCATATCACCAAACCGGCTCCACTGGAAGCCCTGTGGGAACTGTCTCAATGAACACGTACAGGAAGATACACAGCCGGCTAAATAGTTTTTGATTGAGAAAACACTGTGTTACATTTGCATAGATTATCTCTTTCTATTTGACCAGGCTGTATGTGTCGGTAACGCACAGTCTGCAAACAGCTGCAGTCAACAGCCAGAAGCGAGAGGAGAGGACCGGACCTCGCCCGGCCTCGGCCAAACGTATGTTAAACAGCGGTGCACACAAACACAGTTAAGCTAACATGCCTTTGCCTGTAAACAAACAGGCCTGCGCACACACACACACACACACTGAAACACAGAGGAGGTGTGGGGACAGCAGATTGTGACAGTGTAGAGTTAATGTTGTGAGGCCTTAAGCTTCTCTTTGCTTGAGATTATTGATCAGCTCATATTTACTGACGGATACACAGCCCTGTGATGTGTGTGTGTCTTCACTCAGATAAATACACACACACAGGCACCGCTGAAGCCACATGCACGCACACTCTTTAATAACACACACGCTTCTCCAATCATCGCTCAAGGCTACTTCCCTCCCCATCGACTCATGGTATGTCAGTGTGCTTCCAGTCGTCCCCGTCTCGCTGTGTTGATGTCTTGCTTCTTTGACAGGCGCACTGAAACTGACAGCATGATTTGTACTCCAGCACAAACACGCCTGGCAACATCAATTCCCGTGGTATGACTGGGAAACGCCAGGGAATGCCTGTGACTGTGTTTTACATTTTTAGGTTGAACCGCGGAGCAGCACGCAGCTGGCGAGCCGCCGCGAGTTCAGCGCCTCACTCAACAGCACTTTGTTTAGTGTTGATAATCATTGTCACTTAATCCATCTCCCTTTGTATGAGGTAAGCTTCAGGTGCTTTCATGTCTTTTCATCTGTCTTGGTAACAGTTAACACTGGTCTTGTGATCACTTGTCGGAGTAGTGTGTGCAGACATAAAGCATCTTCACTTGAAGTTGCCCAGTGAGGATCAGTGTTTTATTTTCTTCAGTAAAAACAGATGGTGGTACATTTAAAAGTAATAAACAGTAGTTTAATACAGTGGTTTCCAACTGTTTTGACATACCCCCTACACACCAGCACCATCTGTAATGTGCATTGGAGCTGAGTTTAAAGTGGATGGTGTATAACAATATATGTGCATATTTTTACTTGTTTTTATTGTATAGCATTGTGTAACTTTGATTTGAATGGTGCCATATCGATAGAATTTTTATGATTATCGTTGTGTTTTTGATAACTGTTTTAACCTATCATCTGTTACTTTAAGCTAATTGTTTCAGTCATTCATACATTTTGTTTTCCTGAATGTTTCAACCTTGAGTCCATCATTAAACTTAATATTTCAAGCATTAAAGTATTTAATTTTAAACATTCATTCCTTAGTTTTAGCTCACTGATTTTAGCACTACGCATTTTGTTTCGCTAATTACATCCATCATATACACTTTTAGCTAGCTATGTTACCCATCTTTTAGCTAACTATTTCCACTGTTTACAACTTACTTTTAGCTAGCATTGTTACCCGTCTTTTAGCTAACTAGTTCCACTGTTTACATCTTACTTTTAGCTAGCATTGTTACCCGTCTTTTAGCTAACTATTTCCACTGTTTACATCTTACTTTTAGCTAGCTATGTTACCCGTCTTTTAGCTAACTAGTTCCACTGTTTACATATTACTTTTAGTTAGCTATTTTATCCATCTTTTAGCTAACTAGTTCCACTGTTTACATCTTACTTTTAGCTGTTTTGACATGTAAAAATTTCATTTAGCTATTTCAGCCATTTACACATTATTTTAGCTAAATATTTCTGCTATTTATTCATTGCTCTTTGCTACCTTTGTAAGCCAAATAAACATTTTGTTTAGCTGTTTCTTTTCTTCTTTTTATTTTGATTAATTTCATTTATGTATTGCTGTTAGCCATTGAACCCCATACCCTTTAACTTTGTTTCCACTATATTAACCCATTCCTTTTAGCAGTACTCTGACTTGCTATAACTCCCAGAGCTGTATTGACCCTCAGAGCTGCCAGCCTTCTGGTTACTGTGGCAGTAAATTGATTACAGTTCAGTATCACACTAGTTAGCCATCTTATTTTTTTTGTCTTTGTTTTCCACTTAACCTTTAATGAATCCTGTTTTCCCCTAATTAAAACTACAAAACATATTCCCACTTGTAGTTGCCTTAGGTTGCATGTAGCTGTGGTGGGGAGCTACTGGTTTACAAGGACCTCTTGTAATAAACGCACCTCAGAACATCTTCCAGTAATACAAAGTAAAGAGAAAACTGTGGAGAGAATGCAAATGAGAAGCTAATTATGCACCAGAGTCCCTCCATGGAAGGAAAAAAGTGTTTGCACTCCCAATTGTTTTCAAGTGTTTTTTTCTCATTATTGATTTTTACAAGTTATTAATCTTTAAAACACACACAGACGAATTCCCAAAAAGCTGTAATTAACTATAATATATAGATTCAGAACTTAATACATTTTAATTGAATAAACAATCCAAGTTTGTTTTGTTTTGTCCCCCCCTACACAGCATTCAAAAATATATTCAAAAGAAATGCCACCCCATGAGCTGGAAGTCCTTTAGCCTTTGAAACACAATGTTTAAAATGAGTCTCCAGATACTGTAAGGAGGAATTTACATCACCAGTCACAATGTTTGGGCATTTTGATTGGAAGGCGGGAGAGGGCTCGCTGCAAATCGATTCGTGCCTGCAAGGGTGGGCACGGTTCAAGCTGCACTGAGCCTCCCAGAGTCGAGTGTGTGTCTTCTGGGCAAAATCTGTGGATTAAGGGAGGCCTGAACTTGAAACAGGAAAGGACAGAGCAGTCAATAACACACTGATTAATGATAATGGCATGCAAGCCAGGGGGATAATCTTTCTAAGCTCTTTTTATCTAAGGACCGATTGACTGAAAACATGGAGGACAGAAAGAAAATGCAGCAATCCCCAAGCAAACCAGGGGCTTCCAAACAGGGTAAATGTTTGTTTATGTCTTCAGTTTTTATAAGAGTGATTAGAAATGCATCCGCTGTCACTGCAAAGCCACAGTTATGAGTAGGCTTAAACGTGACTTGGAATTTGTGCGGAAATTATTTATGAATGTTTTCAACTAGAATTTTTTTTTTTTAATCTTTGGGGAATATCAAAACCAAAACAATTGCTGCATTACTTCTTCTTGTCATCACATGTTCCTGGAACTGTCTGGGTGTGAATAAATACATTCAGTGCGGGTTACCATTTATTTTGATAACCTCTCGCATTGTCTTCTGCCAACTGTCCATAATATTCCACGTCTGCATCACCCACCTGTGCATCCATCAGTGCAATTTTCTGTCACCTTGCTACAAACTGTGATGATAAAAGCCCGACCGATCACAATAACAAATTCCCTCCTCCTGTTTTATCCCCCATTATCAAATGCTTATCGACAGGGATGAAATGGAAATGATGGTTTATTCTGGCCTCTTCCCATCAATCTGGCCCCATCTGAGACTTGGAATCTCTCTGCTCAGAAATTTGAAAGGCGCTGATCTGCGTGCTCGGGCCTCATCCACTTGCCTATGGATTTGCCACAACCACCGGCTAATTTATGCAGCCTCATGGATGCAATTATTCCCTATGTCCACAGTTGTGGAGAACCGCGGGGACGCTGACAGTCTCGAGACGGATCGGATGCCGCTTCTAGTGTTTATCTGAGGAGCTCGTCATCACTGTGTGGATTGGAGATGGATGTTCTGCTCTCACCTTGGTGGCAGGGGCCTGCTGAGCTCTGTGGATCTGGGCCCTGGGGGTGGTGCCACCTCCCATCCCTTCATCTCTTATCCTGCATTTCTTCATTTCCCACCCCTTCTTTGTGCTATTTCTCTGATGTCGCTGAGAATCCCAGACAGACAGTGTGGCCGACCTCGTCCTCTTCTCTTTGCCTCCCACCCCCCGGGCCTCTGTTTCATCTCTCCTCGCCCACCTCCACACATTCGTCCTCCTCTCTCATCCCTCCGCCCCCTCTCGGCCTCACATTCACGGGGCCAAGCACCGGCTCTCCTGGCCCCACGCTTCCCGTTCGATTGGCCCAATAGTTTATTCACTTCACCCAGACACAAAAGACATCAAGCTGACTGATCAGCGGGCAAGAGCCAGGGCACGGCTGATCAATGAGGCCTTGGGCAGGGAGGAAGGTGGGAGGGGAGGATGGATGGAGGAGGGAGGCGAAGGAGGGAGGGGGTGGGAGTAGGTGGGAGGGAGGGCTGGACAGGTAGGCTGACAGACGCACAATCAGCGGGCCGATCGATGGGAACTTTTGCTGAGCTCAGATAAGAGGGTGCAGCTCGTTCAGGACACACAACCAGATCCTCACTGACAGGAGCTTTTGTTTCCCATGCTCATGAGCTTTATGGTTCTCTAGGTGACACCTCGGCAACAAGAAAAAAAAACAACAAAAGGTACAATACATGAAACAGAAAGATAGCATCTGATTCATTTGTTTATTTAAGCACCTTGCTCCTCAAATCTGTATTCTCTGAAACAAGTCTGGAAAATCTGCTAATGTGGTGTGATAAATGCCCTATCTGTAATGAAATTGTGTGTATGAGTGTGTGTCAGGGGGGAGCCATTGATTGGGCTCCATTCACGCCTTTGTCTGTCCATCACAGTAACAGTGCAGACGCTATTGATTTGATATATCTGAAAAACAATGGAGACACCTCAGTGTTTACTGTTGTTTTATTTTACGCCTTTCAAATGCAAATTCACAAGTTAAAGGACTATTTCAAGTAACTCAAAATAAACCCTATAATTTCTTTGGTGTCAGCATTGCTATTGCAGTGGTATATCTTAATAATAAATTCAATTAAAGTTGTAGTAAACATTTTGGAATTGGAGATAATTTAATACACAGTCCTAATCATCAAAGTTTCACTTAAAGCAGTTTAAGCTGAAATCTTTTGTTTGTTGACAGAGATTTTGAGGCTAGATGTAATTTTTTTTTATATATATTAATTTTTATATTGTGGGCGGCTGTGGCTCAGGTGGTAGAGTGGGTCGCCTATGAATCGTAAAGTTGTGGGTTCAATCCCAGCTCCTCCTGTCCACATGTCGAAGTGTCCTTGGGCAAGACACTGAACCCTTAGTTGCTCCCAATGGTGGCTAGCGCCTTGCATGGCAGCTCGGTAGCCATTGGTGTGTGAATGGGTGAATGAGTT
>OOFC01044199.1:0-12345 GCA_900323345.1 Pseudochromis fuscus | reverse complement strand
GGTGGCGGCTGCTACCACCTCCGTCTCTCAGTCCAACATATCTTTGGCAGCACTTCAGACGGCAGGACTGTCCATCAACCCTGCCATTGTAAGAAAACCACCTATCTTCATACAGCTATTCACTGTTTACAGCTGACTTGTGCCTCATGCTTTTGTTTTCTTGTGCTCTATGAACTTGTTGTGATTTTGTGTTCAGATCAATGCTGCTTCTCTGGGAGCACAGCCTCAGTTCCTCAGTTCCCTGACGTCCACCCCCATCATCAGCAGTGCCATGTCTGGCATGGCCGGTATCACCAGCCAGATCATCACAAATGCCCAGGGACAGGTTGGTGCCACTCAGTCTAGTGCTGCTCCTCTAGCCTGTCACTGCTTTATAAACCTGGTACTTTCAGCTAAAGGAAAACTGTCTTAAATACACTGGAAGTATACCCTGCCACTGCAGTAGTATTCATTATCTGAGAAGAAGATTTCAGCACATAACAGACTTGAGATGAGAAAAACAAGTGATTCACAGGCCTGTGTCTCTTTCTTACTTGATGGTTTTTTCAGAACTTTTATATTTATTTATTGATATCAGCCATACTCACTCCCATTTCAACAACAATCTAAATGTTTTTGTGCAGCTTCTCCTGTTTTGTAGGAAACAGGCTCAAACCTCCTGTTAACATTAGTCAGCAGTGTTATTTCAAGGCAGTGGAGCAGATGACAGTCTCTGGGTAAACTGAATGTTCTCTCAAATTGTTCCATTACTCAATCTCACCATTATTGCGGCTCATTGGAGTTTGTAGTGTTTAATCTTGAAAGGCACAATCTCACCCTGAACTGCTCATACTGTACCTATTTTCCAGCAGCAAAAACACCACCGTGCTCTGTAATGGGCTTTGGTGAATGAAAACATTTATCATCATTATCTGTATGTGTTTATCTTTCATTTACAGGTCATAGGGACCCTCCCACTGTTGGTGAACCCGGCCTCTCTTGCGGGAGGGGCTGCGACTCCTACCCTGCCTTTCCAGGGTCTCCAGGTCCAGACTGTCACCCCACAGCTGCTCCTCAACACCCAGGGCCAGATCATTGCCACCGTGGGGAACGGGCCTGCTGCGGTCGCAACGTCTGCTGCGGTTCTGCCAAAAGCTGCTGCTGCTCCGACGCTTACCAAACCCAGCACACAGGTAGGGAAAGAAAAACCAGTCAGGATCGATGTAGTTTAATATTTCCTCCATTTGAACCACTTTAAGTTACATCTCTTTTCTAATCTATTATTCATTCTCATTTTGTTTTATCTCCCAGGCTTCAGTAACAACTGTCACTCAGTCACCAGTTGTCATTGCACCACAGCCATCTGTACTGAAGAACTCCACCACGCTGTCCTCCACGGTGCCCATCACCTGCGGAGACATAGCAAAAGTGGGCCAGCTTGTCAGCAGTACGTACACCTGCTTCTCCCATTCGAGCGTAGATATTTTTTTACATAGGTAGATATTTTTAACCGGGTTCGTCTCGATTGTAGAACCGCAGCAGGCAGTCAGCAACGAGGAAGGCATTAATCTGGAGGAGATTCGAGAGTTCGCCAAGAATTTCAAGATCCGTCGGCTGTCCTTGGGGCTTACTCAGACACAAGTAGGGCAGGCTCTTACTGCAACCGAGGGTCCGGCCTACAGCCAGTCTGCCATTTGCAGGTAACTTACATCGCAATGTACTGTAAAAATGCAAATTGAATTCTGGTTATACAGCGTCAGTGGTGCATCAATAACAAGCTGTATATACGGTGCATTTACCAGACCCCCTTTCACAACCAGGGGCGACCTTTGGAATCTCGGGGCCTGGTCCAAGAACTAAAACCACCCCCTCAACAGTGATTTGGCATCAGTAGCACAGTCCACAGAGTAGTAATTTGATTCTTATACTTCCTCTGTTATTGCTTCCAGTGTCCTGTGTCCAATAAGTAAAATTAACTTCTATTTATGACATCATTTCAGTGTTTTTTCATTTCTTGGTAATTGCCGTTTGTCGGTTCTTACTCGTGTTTCCAACTTGGAGCAGCTCTCCAGTTTGGCACAGTGAGCATTAGACTTCTTGTGCTCCTGGAGAGAGACTGAGTCGCTCCCACACTCGTTTCCAAAATAGGAGAAACAGAAAACTCACTCGGACGATCGTCTTATTATTCAAGGTCACTGGTCAGTCGAGGCCCTTGTAAGGTTCAGGGCCCTGTTTCAGTTAAACACAATAAACGCCACCTGTGTTCAGAGCACACACTTGAACTCATCATAACAGGGAAAAGCACCAGTGACAGAGCAGATATGTTGATTCTGTTTTATTAAGGACAATAGGAAACATCTCCAGTTAGACAACATGTACGATACAACACATAATGATGTAAATAATGTGCAGTATTTCCACGTTAATTCAAATTCTAACAAACAAAAGATTTATTAGAAGAACATTTGGATTTGGATCCAGTCCATGAGCAGCAGGATGGGGAAATGTCCATGTTTTCTAGTGACTGTTACTGTGCAGTATTTTACATGGCAACAGGACTGGGCAGCCTGGTTTACTGGTCACAGTTTCAGGTTGTTATGGGTGAAGAGTGATTAGCTGCTGGTGTGATGACCCATGATCGTTCTGCCGTCCTCGCGGGTGAATGGGTCAGAGAGGCTGGACGCAGCAGACGAGGTGGCCGAGTGGTTAAGGCGATGGACTGCTAATCCATTGTGCTCTGCACGCGTGGGTTCGAATCCCATCCTCGTCGAATTGCCTTTTAGATGATGAAGGATGAATACAGTAATACAAACAGTAATTGTTTCCTTTTTTATTTCATTGATTGCAACATGATAAATTCAAAATACCCTGGTTTTCATTTCAAAGATCTGGACACTAGTGAGGACATATTTCCAAATGATTTCACTTTGTTTTTTTAACCATGCAGTGGATGGTGCAGACGATCATGATGCTCTGAGGATGAATTATTAATCTTCAAGCGATCACCAGAATTTGATATCATGACTTGGATATTCATAGTTTTTAATTGAAACCTGTTTAAAATGATAGATTTGGTTTGTGATTACATTTCACATCCCTCACCTGCTAAATAGTAGGAGCTCTGATGGTTTTGTTTTCAGCATCAAAATACGATTTATTTGGTTTATCACAAAACCCAAAAAACTACTGACATCACAAAAAGTCACAGCTACTTTTTGATCTGATTTCATACTGATCTTTTAATATGGACAGCAGTGGAGTTGTCAGTATCTTGAGGCGATGTAAATAAAATAGTATCATAAAGACAGTTGAACAAGTGAAATGATCTTTTTCTTTCCTGCAAACATGATCTGTAAGAATTCACAGGGATTGAATTGATTTAATTTCTCAGTTAAATGGGGATACAGGAGATAAAAGAAGAGTTCAGATTGATTTTCTTTTCTTTTATCTCATTATTTTTTTCACTGCAGGTTCGAGAAGCTGGACATCACCCCTAAGAGTGCCCAGAAACTGAAGCCGGTGTTGGAGAAGTGGCTCGCTGAAGCAGAGCACTGGAACCAGAAAGGCCAGCAGAACCTGATGGAGTTTGTTGGCGGTGAACCTTCCAAAAAACGCAAGCGGCGCACGAGCTTCACGCCGCAGGCGATCGAAGTCCTCAACTCCTACTTCGAGAAGAACGCGCTGCCAACAGGCCAGGAGATTACAGAGATCGCAAGAGAGCTGAACTATGACAGAGAGGTTGTGCGAGTGTGGTTCTGCAACCGGCGACAGACGCTGAAAAACACAAGCAAGATCAATGTCTTCCAGGTTTAGTAGCAACCTTATTGTGGGACAGTTCGCCGCTGGGAGTCTGAACATGTGATGCAGCAGCACAGAGGATCATGTTGTAAATAAAACTCAGACTGAAGCTGAGAAGAATTTTTTGAGAAAATTAAAAAACATCCTATAAAAGAGTACTAAAATGAGTTATACTTGTGTTTTAAAGGTGTATATGTGTACACTACTTTTGTGTGGTGCGTACTAAGTCAAACTGCATGGTCCTCTTATCAGATACAGTGATAATAATACAGTAACTTGCCATATTTAAAAACATCTGATGAGCTTTTATACAAAGGGTTTTATAGGTCTCCCCCTCTGACTTATTTTAAGTGGTTGTGCATTAAGTCACATTGATTTTAGTCACATGTATGTCACTCAAAAGAAGCTAACATTGTGCTGATGAATAACAATGAATAATGCGAGTTGTAACTGCTCAGTATTTTACATTCACATAGTATCTGTTCTGCATGAGCAGCTCTGAAAACTGACTCCAAGTAAGAAACAACCAGTAACCTTGTTTTCATGAGTGTTATTGTCTGAGGGACTCCAACAGCTAGTTTGTCCTCCACAGACTCTGCCACAAGTGTTGAGGGACAATCATCACTTTGATATTACTTAATTGATAATCACAAAGATGAGCTTAACACCTGTAGCCATTTTCTCTCATACGGCTTTGATACGTTTTTCCATCTGCGAGTAATGGCCACACAGTCTTATGAAAATAAGGTTAAAGCTCAGGCTATTGTCTACGGTGCCACAACTCTAAACCTATTTCTTTTTTTTTTTTTAATAAGCTTGCGAGTGACTGATTGTACAAATACGCGCAATGTCTGTGTGGGTGATGCATATGTAAGCGGATTCACCAGAGACTCTTGTTTTTCCACTTCCTGTTTTCTGTGCTCATAAGAGTATGTGTTGTTCTCTCTTTGTTCACTGCTTTGATGTTTCCCTCAAAAGCCTGACAATGCTTCTGCTGCATTTTTCATCTCGAGTTAGTTAAATTATATTTGCAAATAGGAAATTAATTGGCTTTTAAAAACTAATGTCGTCTTGTTGCTTGAGAAACTAGTGCCAGATTTTTATAAATCCTCTTCAGCCTAAAATCAATCAAACTGATTAAAAAAAACCAAACAAGCTAATAACTGTTCAGCGAAGGAAAGCAGCTTGTGGATAACTGTTTAAATGAGTTAGAGCACAGTGTGCACTCTCAGTATGAAGTTATAAAGTTTTCTATAGGAACAGTACTATGGCAGTTTTCCTTGTCTTTGCCAATATTTCAAGAATTCTTTGCACTTTAGTGATACCAGAGGAAATGAAAGGTTTATGAATGGTTTACATGTGATCAAGGTTTCGATTTTGTTTGTGAGACAATTGAAGTTTTGTATTTTAATGTTCTTAAACTGTAAGAAGCTTTGCAAAATGTAGCAGTTCTGGCAAAATAGCAATCATCAATTTAAGCAATGTCTATTATTAAGATTGATTTTACTTTTTAATGCAGATAAAATTTAACATACTGCAAAATATAAAAGCTAATATGCATTAATTACATCTTTACAAAAATGTTTCTGATTTATATGTTGAATGGTGCATTTTATGCTCCATCGCATATTTGTCTTTTTAATGACAGTAGTGCAGTGGACATAGACTTAACCTTAAAAATATTAATATTACAGAGGTATTGCTTTAACATGTGTTTAACTTCATGTTCAACATGGATGGACAATATATAATATTGTTTGTAATAAGTTATCCAATAGAGAAAAGTAAGAACTAAATTAGATGACTAAGATGTAAGCGTCTGCAAAGCACATAGAAGTTCAGGTCTCAGTGAGACAAAGGAAAAACAAAAGTTGGATGCTTTTTGTAATTTTCTGTCAGATACATCAAATAAACAATGTCTTTATTAATCACTCCTTATTGTTGTGTGTTCATAGATAGATAGATACTTTACTAATCCTTTGCAGGAAATTGTTTTGTTCTGACAGCAACAACAAAAACACTGACAACCCCACAAGACAACAGACAACCAACACCAAGGGCACACGGCAAGAAGTAAAAAATATATGAAATATACAATGTGTACAGTTAAAATAAGAATGGAACAAAATACTATGAACAATAGAAAAATTGTTTGAACAAAACATTAAAAAGCAGATTTATGTAGGTTACATATATACAAATATATACATATAGACATATGTAAATACTAAAATATATGTACATATAATGTGTATATACACAGAATAAAGTATTTCTTATTTTATCTTAATAAATAAATACCCAATGTGCAAGTTATGACATATGTGCAAAAGCAAATATAATTATTGAAATATGCAGAAAAAATAAAAGATAAAAATTCTAAGCAACTGTTGTGGTTGAAAGTTAAATCTGAACTCTATGAAAAATTATAAAACATCTTCCGTATAATCATAATAGTACCACATTCAGCAGTGGGTGGCGGTAGTGAGCACCATCGTCCTTTGGTAGCACGGTGAGAGAAACACACGAAGAAGAAATTAAGCGGAAATTACGGCAGCTCCTTTTATTGACGAAGCTAGATAAACAAACAAAAGCTAGACATTATATAAATATATTTAGTGGTCTGGGATTTATTTTTCCGTGAATGTATGTATAGATATACTAAGCAGCAACAAACGGGCCCGGTAAATACCAAATAGCTGAGGCTAAAAGGTAGCTAGCATCCCACTGGCTAAGTGAAGTGGCAGGCTCCGCAGCTAAGTTGTTAGCTCGACATGTTTATTTTAGAGCTAGGGCGAAGGAGCGCGACATGATGGCATGAAAGTATTGCAGTGTTAGCTAATAGCTACACTTTTCACCTAAAGGTAAGCGTGTACCTCCGATCGGATTGCTTTACTCACCCGAATAGAAAAAGGAAAGACTACAATTTGTGTCACTTACAGATTTGTTGGACCTCAACAGTGCATCAGTGCACACAAAACGTGTGTCTGTCTGCACTGTGGTTAACCTCAGGAGGGCTATATTGTTCCCAGTGATAAACTGTTACCCACAATCACACGAACTCTTGATCTTTATTGTTTATATATTGTTTTATGGCCATGCTGCCCCGATAACCAACTTAATCTCGCCTTTCTTGTATGTTTTTGGTGTTACAGTCAAACTCTTTGATGATGAAATTTCTGTTTTTCTAAATTTTTGGAAGGTTGTGAGGAAAAGGTAAAACTTTCCCTGAGTTTTAAGCGGAACTGCACTCCGTAAAATCTCCATTTCGTCACCATGGCGTGGGCTCTGAAATTACCCCTCACGGATGAGGTGATTGAGTCCGGACTGGTCCAGGACTTTGATGCCAGTCTCTCCGGCATTGGCCAGGAGCTCGGTGCTGGGGCGTACAGTATGAGGTATGGTATGAGTTTCAGGCCCTCTGTATTAATAGTATTGCTGGACTGAATGCTGCTTGTGCTGCAGCTTTAATATATGGACTAAAATATCTCATCTGACTATTTACTTTATTAAATACGATGTCCTGGATATAAAATGTTTTTGTATAATTTATGGGGTTTGGGGGTAGTTGTACATGTGCTGTAGAGAATTAATGCTCCATTCAGGTGTCAACTTCTAAGGTTAGTGAAACTGTATCACCTGCCAAAGCCTAAGAGTCAACAGTGTGTCTTTTCGCTTGACCCCAGAGTGTAAACAGTTGGATTTTATTTATGTTGATCTTGCTTTGTAGATTGTTTGTCATCTTCATTTCCACATTTTCTAGTAAAATATGTTTTTGCAGGATCAGAGTTATTTGATATATTTGGAAAATTTGTGATCAAACACATGTTGTGTGCAGTGTTCTTCACTCTTGCACTTTTTCTAACAGCTAGACTTTGTGTCCACATCAGTGGGCAATTTGAAAAGAAAATTCACTTCACACTTTGAGTTAATACACACAGATATGTGAAGTCCTTTTCTGAGAGATTGCAAATTAATCACCACATGCAGATAAACTGAAAAGCCATACACTGCTTGGTGTCAATTAGATGGAGAATACTCTTTGAAGAAAATTAGCAGCAGTGTTAGATTCATCTTATCACTCTGCAGCATATTTCTAATCCATCTGTGTAATTATCTGCACACTGTTCTGTGGATTTTCATTTGGCTTATTTGAGAGTTTAAATACAATTATTTTTTTGTCAACAAAATCATGTGAAATCTATTTAAGTTTTGATGACTCAAGTTATTGGCTTTGCTGGAGAGAAAAATCCCTCTTTGCTTGTGTCCTTTTCTGGCTCGTTAAACGCTCTCAAAGGTGGCTTGTTGCAGAGATTCTTGTGTTGAGAGGAGCACCGACACACTCACTGGATACTATGGTATTCTGTAGTGTTGCCCTCGCTGCCTCCATTATACCTAATGAGCTGCAAAGCAAGAGAACACTTATTATTCAGCCTTAAATGTTTTATTATTATTGTAAATAGATTAATTGTTTTTTATTAAAAAGAAAGAATGAATATGTCTCAGTGAGGTGCAGATCTTTTTTTTTGCACCTTAAAAATGCTGCTTTTCTTTTGTCTTTGTTTTCCAGCGATGTGCTTGCTCTCCCCATCTTCAAACAGGAGGAGTCCAACCTGCCTCCAGACAGTGACAACAAGATCCTTCCCTTTCAATATGTTCTGTGTGCAGCTACCTCGCCAGCCGTTAAACTGCATGATGAAACACTCACCTACCTCAACCAAGGTCAGCATCGGGATCACAGCCACAGTGGACTTCTCAACTTTATGCAAATGTATTGAGATCTAAGACTACAAAGTCAGAAACCTCTGAAAGTGAATCCAGCTTCCTTTGACCCAGTATAAATGACAGGTGTGGGGTGAAATCAGTATGTGGATTGTGTTTAAATGCCCTGACAGTTCAGCCTGTTTATGTCTGTTTTATATAAAATATATTGAAACTTATAGACACATCTTTTTCTCCTATTTCACACAAACATTGTGAGTAATCTTGATTTCTCAAAAGTGTATGTGATGTTGCAGGTTTGGCTTCATAATCATGCCATTGTTAGCATGAGCGACATCATGATATCATTGTAGTGTGAGAGATTCTGTGACTCGCACCAAAGGAAAACAATGTTGTACATGTTTTGTATTATTGTGATTAGTATGACTGCTTTGCAACAGCCTTTGCAAGAATTCAGATGTGTTTATTCACCGTGTGTCTGCTTGTCATTGCAGGTCAGTCCTATGAAATTAGAATGCTTGACAATCGGAAGATCGGGGAGCTTCCTGAAATCACTGGTAAAATGGTGAAGGTACGAATACATTCCACAGTATATTTGCACAGGTCTGTTTGTGCCAGCGTAAACCAGAATGAATAGCATTTACAATTCCCTTTCAATTCTGTAGTAAAAATGAACTTTTTTTAAATTCCAGAGCATCATCCGTGTGGTGTTTCACGACCGACGTCTTCAGTACACAGAGCACCAGCAGCTGGAGGGCTGGCGCTGGAACAGGCCTGGAGATCGCATCCTCGACCTGGGTGAGCCCTGAACGAAAATCTGTTCCACAAACTTCTGGTTCTTATGTATTGTGCTAGATTTGCATATCAAAACCATGGTGTTGGAATTTTTTTGGTTGTTGATAAAAACAACTTGTTGACCATTGACATAAATTGTAAATTCATATTTGGACATTGGGAAGAAGGTGGTGAAACTTAAGAACTGTTTTGAATGACTTGTTTTGCATTGATTCATTGCAGATATCCCCATGTCAGTCGGCATAATCGACCCCAGGGCTAACCCTACTCAGCTTAACACTGTGGAGTTCCTCTGGGACCCATCAAAAAGAACCTCAGTTTTTATCCAGGTAGCATGATGGCACACTTTTGTTCTCTAATGGCGCATTTACACTGGTACCTACTCGATTCGCTTCACCTCGGATCGCTTGGGATCGGCCCCCCTCTTTTGCATTTACATTGCCGAGGATAGTCCCTCCTCCATGTAGCTGGCCGTCATTTACGACCGCGCTGTCCAGCTCCCACTGAATTTTCTCATCGGCGACTAATGACACAAAGGTTTGCACCTCGTCCTGAGTCCATGGGGCAGGATTTCTAACACAGTGTTTCCTAACCCTGGTCCTCGGGGAACACTATCCTGCATGTTTTAGATGTGTCCCTCTTCCAACACGCCTGATTCAAATGACCAGCTCATCATCAACCTCTGCAGAAGCCTGATAATGATCCTGATCACTTGAATCAGACGTGTTGGAAGAGGGAAACATCTAAAAACTGCAGGATAGTGGTCCCCGAGGACCAGGGTTGGGAAACACTGCTCTAACAGATGCCATTTCTTTTGTTGTTGTTATTTCAAACACATCTGCACGGTTTGCCAAAGATTTTAAAATGCCCTTGTGTTTGCGGGGACAGATTACGTGCCGCTCAGTGATGACGCAACGACACAGTGACGATTCCGACCAATAAGATTTTAGTACCTGCTCCGACCTGACCAGGTACTTTTTTTTTAACCGCAGGAGAGGAGGTACAAAAAGTTGTATCAGGTACCAAGTTCCAGGTACTTTTTAGCCAGTGTAAATGCGCCATAAGCTCATCTGTAACTACCCATTCTCTAAAGCGTTGAATTACTTCATTCATTAAGAAGACTGGCAGTGATCTGCATTAATTTAAAGCATTTTCTGACAGTAGAACTAAGATTATTAACATTTGTCAGTTGATTGGTTCCACACATTTCAATGTTTGTATTACTTTCCTTTTTAGGTTCACTGCATCAGCACAGAATTCACTATGCGTAAGCACGGAGGAGAAAAGGGCGTGCCTTTCCGCATCCAGATCGACACGTTTAAAGAGAACGAGAGCGGAGAATACACAGAACATCTCCACTCTGCCTCCTGCCAAGTCAAAGTCTTCAAGGTGAGAGGAATGACACAATAAGAGTGAACATTTGAGTGAAATCCTTCATGCCCTGCAACACAAAAACACTTGTTTTATCTGCCCTTCTGGTAGTTCATGACCACCACCTTCATTTCCTCTGCATGACCTGTTTCAGCCTAAAGGTGCTGACAGAAAGCAGAAGACGGACAGGGAGAAGATGGAGAAGAGGGCGCCGCAGGAGAAGGAGAAGTACCAGCCCTCCTATGAAACCACCATCCTGACAGAGGTTAGCATATTGTAAGAGTGTTGGAGGCATGAACAACACAACTGGTCTGTTAAACTGGACCACGTTGACAAAGTTTGAGTCTGTTCGAGCTGAAGATGCAACTACCTACTGATCAACCTATCAGCTTTTTATTTACCGTATTTTCCGGACTATTGAGCGCACCTGTCTATAAGCCGCTATTGAATTTATTCGAACAGTTTCATGTGGTCCACTCTGACCGGGTCTGATGGGACAACGCTAAATGTGTCGGTGGAACGAGCTTCGTGCCGCCGACACATGAGCCTCACCGGTGTTTAAGCTGGAGGGTTCAAAGCGTCGGAAAAAAATAGTGGCTTATAGTCCAGAAAATACGGTAATTATTTTGATTAACCAATAAGTTTGTGGAATGTCCAAAAATATTGCGAGTACGCTTATTATCAAACCTCAGTTTTCTTGTTTTTGTTTGACTAACAATCCCAAATATGTTAAGTTGTGAACATTATGATAAAGAGAAAAGCAACAAATCCTTGTTTTGCTTTGCAGTGCTCTCCCTGGCCCGAGGTCACATATGTCAACAACTCCCCATCTCCTGGCTTCAACAGCACACACAACAGCTTTCCAGTTGCTGAAGGGTACGAGTGTTTCAGGTTTTAATTTACTGTGAAGTCCACACAGTGGTGATTAGTGAGGAGGAGCATGTCTGATGTTTAGTTTCTTCTCAATATGGATTTCATTATTCTTCCTCCTTGGTTCTCACGTGGATCATTTTTTAAATTCTTTCTAGAAATGGATCACCAAACCACCAGCCGGAGCCAGTCGTTCAGGTCGCAGATGTAAGTTCATCTTCACTTTGTGGATTTATTTCACTGCCCACCTCCCTCCTCCATCACTGCTCCGCTGCATATTAATAACCACAAATGCAAAGCTGACATCTGCATGTTAAAGCTCTGCCCACCAGTAGATTCACTCACACATAAAGAAAACTCTGCGTCATGGTGTAAATATAAGCATTTAACAATAACAAATAATGATGAGTCAGAAGGTCAATGCCCATTAAATACATAACACAGGAAGCCAGTTATTCAGTGCCTGCTATTTTCTCTTTTTACCTTGAAACATGACGTCAGAAAATGTCATTCTGCACACTTTGTAAGTTGTTTCAGTCCTACATGTTCCCTCAGAGAGAACTGAAGAGATGAAGTTGTGTTGTTTTTGTTCACAGTATTAACAATTAACAAAAGTTTAATTTTCAAGCTACCGTATTTTCCGGACTATTGAGTGCACCTGTCTATAAGTCGCTATTGAATTTATTCGAACAGTTTCATGTGGTCCACTCTGACCGGGTCTGATGTGACGATGCTAAATGTATCGGCGGCACGGAGCTTGCTGGCTTGTAAAAAGTCAACGAGCTTCATGCCGCTGATACATGAGCCACA
>OOFC01044198.1:0-18620 GCA_900323345.1 Pseudochromis fuscus | reverse complement strand
GATCCTGCGTCCCTCCCAGCCCATCCAGTTATGAGGCCAGTTGCCAGAGGCCAATGAGAGAATCTCATATACAGCAGCCGCTATCAGTCAGTCCACGGGGGCGGCTAGTACTCAGTTAGGGCAGAGATAGCCGCTACTGTGAGCTCATTTCGTCGCTGATCTCTGCTACATAGTGTGGCAGAATAATCACACCAATAATACTCTCTGGCTGTAGTTCAGCACAGGAGCTCTGAGGAAGGAAATTAAAGAAACAACGAGGAATGAGGCTCCGGATCTCACATCATTTTTTTTCCTTCTTTTTTTAAACCCAACGTGCCGCCAAGAGAGGACGTCCAAGGCAATAAGGCTCCCAGCCTGCTGAGGGAATTGTTTTGCCAAAAATATTTGTTGTTTCCAATAATGTGGCTGTTTGTATTGCACAGAGGAGGAGAGAGGAGGGAAGAAGAGAGAAGAGGAGAGATTGTAGTTCACATATAATCTCTTGTAGTGACCTAAATTCACCATAGATGCCTTATTCTCTCACCCAGGGGAAATAATGAGGAAAGAGTATGATTAGCATGATTAGTCTGTCTGTGTGTAATCCTGCTGTGTGTATTTTAGCCCACAGTATGTACGTGCTTTTTTCCTCCCTGTCCTATTTCTAATACTGATACAACAATCACTGCCTGTATTTAAACCTTGGCATGTTGGCTTAGCACCGTAGGCTTATGGTTACCACTGGACCCACTCAAAGAAAGTGGGATCCCCTGAGACTCAATTGGGTGCACAAGCCCTCCTCGTTATGGTTGTGACTGGCCAACTTGCCCTTCGGTAATCCCTTGGAGGGGTGCCTGGCCCTGGGGACAGCGGCCCATAGGCAATCTCTGTCCCTGGAGCTTTGAACAGGTGCCCTAAGGGTCTTTACCACAGTAAGAGACACAACCTCCAATCCTCAATGATCCTCAGGATGAGCCAGGAAAATGCTGTTCCAATGAGATCTTCTGTCCAGGCGAGTTAAGGCACCCAGTCATGCAGGCGGCAATGGGGCATCAGCAGTTTCACAAAGACGGAGGAGAGGAGTGGGAGGCGGGAGAGTGAACAAACACCACTGGTCAAAATAAAATGGACCCACATATACAGAGACACACATCTCCTTTCCAGTGCACTAACTTTCACTTACTTAAGGCTAACATTTGGCATGGGGATATTGCGGTTTGCTGCAAGTGGTGTTTCTCAGAGACTTAAGTGTGTGTGTGTGTGTGCTTGTTTGTGTGTGAGTGAAGAATCCCTTTCATCTCGCCTTTGCTTGCAATCTTGGAGCACCCCACCACCACCACCTCCACCATCACCATCACCACCCAGCCACCCACTCTCCAGCCTCCTCTCTTCCACTTACAGTGGCTGCCTTGAAAGCCCCATCACTCTTCAGGAGATTGTTCGTTCTAATGTGATGACTGAGCAAGTGGTGTAGCCATACTTCTTTATTTGCAGGAGCTGTAGTGAGGGTGAGTGGCGGGGCGTAGCGATACATAGCAAACAGGAAGGGGAAAGCGGCAAAAAAGGACAAAAAAGATCTTAAAGTAATCACATAGGTGTGTTTACTCTTTACCTTTTTTCTTTTTGTGCATCTGGCTTACCTGCAAGAGGACTGGGTGATAACTACCTCTATTAAGGAGTGTTTTTTTTTCTTATTCATTGGTATGTTTGTCTGTCTGTAAAGGAAAAACCTATAAACAGATCTCAGTGAATTTTTGGAGTGACAGAGTCTTAACAAGGAATAACTGATTACATTTTGCACAAGGTCAGATGATGTAAACAAAACATTTGAACCCACAAAAATGCTGTAAA
The DNA here is from genome assembly GCA_900323345.1 of Pseudochromis fuscus. Classification (NCBI taxonomy): domain Eukaryota; kingdom Metazoa; phylum Chordata; class Actinopteri; family Pseudochromidae; genus Pseudochromis; species Pseudochromis fuscus. Next base: position 16,793 of record OOFC01044198.1, on the reverse strand, counting down.
ATGACGATTGCAGAGCACAGCAAGTTGTGGTAGAAAAAAATGACTCATACATAAATGCAAAAACTGCAGACTTGTTTGGTCATTATTGGAGTTGCTGGTAGAGACGATCGTCTACAAATTTTAAGATTGGGTGTTCGATCCCTGGCTCCTCTCATCCATGTGTCAAAGTGTCCTTGAGCCAAAGACTGAAGCCTGAGTTGTTTCGGATGGTGACTAGTACCTTCAATGGCAGCTCTGCAGCCACTTTAACTTTTTACCATCTGAGTGTCCAAATTTCCACCTTGACTTTTTATGCTTGTTTTGGTTTCAATTTCAAATTTAACATGCCGTGTTTTTGTTCATTAAACCTTTAAAATCAAAATCCATTTTTGTGTTTTTCTGCTATTCATGCTTCATCGTCACTGTTATTACACTCTTACAACATTTAGTATATGGTAAAGCAGCAACTTTGCCGCCGCCTCCTGGGAGGGGAGGTGGTGAAATTACCACAATGTCTCAGCTCTCTTCTTGGAATTTTTCCGATTGCGCAAACCGTGATGTAATTACGGTAATCCAAAGATGCTTCGGCAAATGTATCCCTCGCAATACTTTCGGTTTTAAAGGCTTAAGTGAGTGTGTATGACTCATCAGCAAAAAAATACTCATGAAGCACTTTGGAGACTTAAGCTAAGGTGACAAAAGCATTATATAATGCACTCTGTTTACTATTTATCTGTTGTGAGAACTGAACTGACCATCCTCCCATGAATATTAGATTGCATCCATTGTTTAAACATATGGTTTAGGCAGATGTTTACGTCAAGGAAATGATGATTTGGAGCGTGAAGATATGAATAGATTTGGGGCAAAAACCTCTGCTGTGGAATATAATATACACATCTTAGTTAAATCAACAACACTACACCACACATGGGGGTGGTGGTGGTGGTGGAAGGAGCAGCAACAGCAAACAGTGTAGGCACGAGTGTGATCATCAGAGTAACAGTAATGGGAACCAGGTTATAATGTCCAAACACCTGAGTGAATGTGATGGGATGCTACTCAGGTGTGGATGAGCCGACACACTTTAAAGAGCTGGTGCCAATCAGCCAACAGAGGTAGGATGCCAGTACTGCCTGAACTAACAGTATGCTTTTTGCTTAGAATTTAAATTTTAAAGGGGATACAAAGACACCAGGTAGGACATGAAAGACTCTTCATCACGACTGTTTTTCCACAGGACTTGTGACTTTCTGACAGTTCAAACAGCCTCCTGCCCGGCATCCGGCGTGGGAGGTTGTTCCTTGGTACCAAGTTTAAGAAAATGCATTCATCATCTAACACCGTGTCCACGCAGGAGGCGTAGCATGAGCAACACATTAACCCAGCAGCAGCAGCCAGCAGCTGCTACACTTCTTCGTATGTCAACACGGCTCAAGCTCTTCTGTTCTTTGTGATTTGGACACAGATGCGAAGAGTGGCGTTTTCTATAAAAGTGACAAACAAATGGAACATGGGGGTGGTTTTGGATAACACATGCGGCACAACATGAGGGAGGAAAGTGTTGGTACTTTACTGCAATCATTATCACTTCTAATTAGCATAATAAGTTGTTATGCAAAGCTGTTATGGGGAACCTGTCGGAGAGAGGTTTGCACTATAACTACTGAGAGGGAGTCAGGTTAGGGCGCTCATACGCACACACACTACATTCAGTTGACCTTGCCTCAAAAACAGTAATTGGCTCAGTCAACAATCAACACAAACTCTCGTTGTCACAACTTTTTAACTAAAATAATTCAGCCAAGTGTAGTGGGCTTTTGCTCAGGACAAGAACATCAGCTGAACACAGTGCTGTATTTTCATTTACATTCATTTCAACTGACATTAGTATTGTTGCAGTCTTTCTTTTTTTTTACAGTATTATTACTATATTTCCATTTTGCAGTATTGAAACTGTTAATCAATTACAGTTTTGCTTCATTTACTTTAAACAAATTTCCTTTTTTTTGTGATAACCATACAAAACAAATCCAGTTGCAGGATGTGCTGTGAACCAAAATTTGTGTTTTGCCCCCAAACCTACAATTATTTAACAACATTAGTCCTTGAAATAACCTTTTTATTTATTTAAATCAGTGATTCCCAACCCGTGGGCTGCAGCCCCCTGGTGGGCCACAAAGGTATTGCAAGTGGTCCGCCAAATCATTTCCAAAATAGTATGATGTAATTACCGTATTTTCCGGACTATAAGCCACTACTTTTTTCCAACGCTTTGAACTTAAACATTGTTGTGGCTCATGTATCGGCGGCATGATGCTCGTTGGCTTTTTACAAGCTAGCAAGCTCCATGCCGCCAATACATTTAGCATCATCACATCAGACCTGGTCAGAGTGGAAGACATGAAACTGTTCAAATAAATTCAATAGGTGCACTCAATGGTCCGGTAAATATGGTATATAAAAACGAAAACAGCACAATGATGTTTTAAATGTTAAAACTCAGTTGAGCTGATGGACAGGTCATTGAAAACTGTTACACTGAAGGTGTTGCAACATGTTACAGGTGTTCAGTCTTTAATAAAAAAAAGTGCAGTGAGAACACATGGTATGTGTATTGTACTGTATCTCTGTATTTGATGGGGTAGGAGGTGGGCCGGGAAAATTTTTGAGACTTAAAAGTGGGCCCTGACTTGGAAAAGGTTGGGAACTACTGTACCGAACAGTTGTTGTGTGATTTTTTTTGTTGTGTTTCAACATTATTTGGATAACTGATCTGACAATAAAAAACATCCATCAATCCATTTTCTATACCTGCTTATTCCACACTTGGGTCACAGGGGTCTGCTGAAGCCTATCCCAGCTGTCATCAGGCAGGAGGTGGGGTACACCCTGGACAGGTTGAATAAAAAACATTTGGAGAGAAATTTCTCATCATTGTTCAGTTTTTCCCGCCCAAGTTTAATTTTGTCCGGAAAAGCTGTTAAAAAGCATTATAGTAGTGACGGTATATTTTCCCATGATCCTGTGCTATTTACAGTATTTCATTGTAAATATTACAATAAAACACTGTTCAACTTTAGTGTTGATAGTTTTACATATATGTTGTATTTCCCTGCTAAACTGATCAAAGACTAAATGAAATACCAGTCCAATCTCTATTCCTTGACATTTATTTTTCCTAATGGTTGTCAGGAGTCAGGGTGATTTAAAAAAAACAAAAACATATTGTGTTGTGATGGTAAAAAGAGTTTTGGCAGCAGCCCAGCTTGTTAACTTGCTTTCTGCCATTTTGGAGAAGAACTAAATTGTCATTCCTTGTGTGTATAGATTTCCAAGCAGGGACCTGACATATCTGACACCAAATTACATTTCAGAAAATAACTATGAGTCTATATCATCTCACATGGAGAGTAGGACACTCTATTGCAGATCTAATTTACAATTTTGGCTGATAAGACGGTTGTATTTTTACATAATAAGTCTTGACTAATACGTCTTGAAAACGTCGTGTCCAGAATTTTAAGTAGTCCTCACAGATATAATATAATCATGCACACACTCTGCTTTAGGACCTAAAAATACACTTTTCATTTCTCCCAGCTGTGGCCTTGTCTCTGTAATGGTGGAATAACAGGGTCAAAGTTACAGCCAAACTGGTCGGGAAAACGATGCAAACCTGCATTGCACTAACCTCAGTAAAATATACCCTATACTACTTCATGATACCACAGCGAAACAACTGTCGTTTAGGGACTTATTAGAAAGTCTCCGAACTCTGTCTTAAAGCAGAAAGGAGGGGGAAATAAAGGCAGCACAAGGAAAGCAACGCTGTCATCCAAGTGACAAAAAAACATTTTGATCTGTGTTTCAACAAGAACAACAACAGGAAAAAGGAAATCAGCTGTTCGACACCAGCTATGGAAATGAAAAAGGCGACATCATACTCAGGGTGAGGCAGGTTTAGGTTTTATTCCTCTGCCAAGGAGGTTCAGCTTTTGTCTGTTGTTGCTTGTTTATTTGTTAGCAACATTGCAGACAAAGTACTGAACATATGTTGATTTTTGTTTTGTTATAGATGGGGTATTACCCAAGGAACAAATTACTAAATTCTGGGCAAGATAAGAGGATGGGATTCAGTTCAAAAAATACCAAAAATCTCTCTAAAGAGGACCGGTTCTGCTTATTTCCAGGTTTAGATCTATAGTCTTGGCCTCCTCTGTATTAGTTTTGCATAAATTGCAGTTCTAAAAAGTTCATATTAAGTTTTTTATGACCATTTATAAAATCCTGATTTGAAACTGGCCATGTGCAGTACGAACATCCAACATTGTGTACCTGTGTTTAGACCAAAAAACATGGAAAAGCACACTCAGCTGGTCCTCTTTAACCCTTTTGGCAATGAATATTGTTTTAAATATTAAGTTACAGGGCTGAATATTTTTCAGAATTGACTTCAATTATTCTATATCGATATTCAAAAAGCCATATTTTCAGTCATAATAAAGATACAAAAAAGTACATTTGTTGATAAATCTAGAGAAAAGCATCATAAGCATCGAGAATAATCAACACAGGGCTCAAACCCACAAGCCTATGGTTTGCAGACTCATACTCTACCAACTTAGCTAACCGGGCTGACATTAATTTACGTTATGCCCAAAGTAACAAATTGTTACAAGGAAGAATGTCGGTGCTAAATCTTGCAGAAGCCACTTACATTTGGATAAAGTTGCATAAATAGATAAACACAAGTACGTGGACCTCTGTAGCGATCGGTTCTGTCTGGGTGTGTGTATTCGCGGACTCTATAGTGGTCCAAATTGATGAAAGGGTTAACACTGATGTGGGCATTACAGCCATGGTTTGAGATTGGTATGGACACATCCATACTCAGTTCTATGCCATTGGAGGCTAGTTATTTGTCGAATATGGCCGACGGCCGTGCTCTACCAGGAAGTTGACTGCAACCAACAGCAACACCAAAAGGGTTAACCAGCCCTCTGATGATATTTACTGATGATGAGCGAGTACAGCATTATCCGTATCTGTATCTGTTTACCCATTCACATTATCTGTACTCGGAGGGGGCGGGACCTAAACCGTAAGTGGGCGTGGTTTAACCGGAAATGGGGCCAAGTTGTTGCTGCATAGGTAGCCGGTCCGCAACAACCGGCCGCTAGCAAGCTAGGGTGGAAAAGGGGTATCCCGTAGCTGCAGCATGTCGGTGTAGGGGTGTAGGGGTACGCTGTTTGTGACTGGCCAATCACAGCAGTTAGTTAGCGAATGAGGATTTTCATTTAATACGGATACGGATAATGATAAAAAATACTTGTGCCCTGCTCAGGCTTGGCAAAATGCATTATCCGTAACAGGTACTCGTTTGAACCGAGTATCCGGTTCATCTCTAATATTTGCCACCAGAGGGCAGCAGTGCAGTCCATAGCATCCGTACAGATTTACGTGCTCTCTGAGTGCTTTCTGGTTTATTTTGTTTTTGCCTTTCTGTCATTTGCATTTATATAATGAAAGATTCTGTCCACTGTCTGTGTTTACAGACTGTATATATTATATGCGTGAGATATATTTTTCCACTCAGTGTTCAAAATTGAAAGACATGCCTGCTAAATGCTTCTTGGCAGTGCATGTTTTAGTGTTACTTTATGAATAAATTGAAGTGGAGTTGCCCGTCAGTTTGAGGAGTGAGGTGACCGTGAAAGAGAAAACATAATAACTACACCAAAAAAGCAAAAAACTCTGAGAGAGATATCAGGGGTATTTAGTTTGGCGAAATCAACAGTTGGGTTCATTCTGAAAAAGCAGGTGCATCACAGAAAAACTAAAAAATGGCAAACGAGCTTGTGGATTCATTTGTCAGATGGGAGCAAAAGTCTTGTAGATGAGCAGAAAATCATTTGCATGGTTGAAAAAGAAAAAATCCTTTACGGCTGCATGGTAAGAACACTGTCCAGGATGTAGGCGTACATGTTGGAGGAACCGACAATCGAGAGACAATTTCACAATCACTACCTCAGAGTATTCACAAGTTCAATCCCCCTTCTGGTAAAAAAAAAGAAAGGAAAAAACATCCACAACAAAAGCGATTGCGGAGTTGTGGAACACAGTTGTATACAATGATGAAACAAACATTACCCTCTATCAAACTGATGGGAGAGAGTAAAGTGTGGAGGAAAAACAGAGCTCATGAGCCAAAGCACCGCACCTCATCCGTCAAACATGGCGGTGCTTCTGTTACAGCTCGGCCACGTATGGCTGCCAAAGGAACTGGCGCGCTGCCATTTATTGATGATTTCACTGCTGACAGAAGCAACGGGATGACTACAGGAGCTTTCTGTGAGCTCGCATTCAGACAAATACATCAGGACTCATTGGACAACAGTTAAACGTCCAGCTGGACGATGATGGGAAAGCAACCAAAGGAGCTTTTCAGGGTGACGAGGTGGAATATCCTCGACTTGGCAATCACCTTATCTCAATCTGGCTGAGCTGAACATCAAACTGAAGGCAGAGAGACCCCACAACAAACAAGAGGTGGAGGTGTCTGCAGGCAAGGTCTGGGAGAGCATCACCAAAGACGATACAAAGCATCTTTTGATGTACGAGGGTCAAAGACTTCAGGCAGTTGTTCACTGCAAACCACTAAATATGAAATTCGATGATTTTCTTTAACTTGTGTCTCTGACTTTAGGCTCTCTGTGTTAAAAGGGCTGTGTTTCCCACGCACTTCTTTCTACATAGATGTAAACCTACTCAAATTAAAGCTGAGAGCACTTTAATGTAGCGTCCATTATTTAATTTTACATTGAATGTGCTAAGGCACACAGCCTGAAGAACCACTGATGGTCTGTTTCACTTCTGTGGGAAATGGAAAACGTTTTGTTACAGACATAACTGTGGATTTTGAGTGGTAAACCTTTCCACTTTATGCAATATAAACAACATATTTGATGCGTCAAAATGGAAAACACACATGCAGCAACAGTGACTGAGAGGTTGAGGCTCTTCGAACTTAATGGGAGTGCAGACTGGTCCTTGGTAAAGCAGAGAGACTCTTCATGAGAATATGTAAAGTGTACATATTGTATGAATCATGTTGTGATGACTCCCTCTGAGTCAACGTCAGTCATAATTTGTTATCTCCACCAAGGAAGTTATGTTTTCATATGCATTGATTTGTTTGTTTGTCAGTTTCTTAGAAAAATTACAGAAGGGATCTCACTGATTTTTTTTCTTTTTTTGCTTATAATGGCCCAATGTTGTTTTTTTAAGTCGAGCAGAGGGCAGCAGATCCCACTGTTGCAGCTTTGACCTGCAGAGGAAGAGGAAGATGGAAAGAGTATGTCCAAACTATAGCCTGTATACAGAAATGGATGATGCAACCAGGTTTCAAAAGTGAAGTCAGTGCAATACCCATGACAACCTCTAGATGTTGGCTCAAAAAAACGCCAACTGACAAAAATGATCATTTTCTATAAGCAAACACTCAGTCCAGTACTTTTATACAAGTACTGGACAAATCATTAGTCCGATTTCCTTCCCAGTGATCCAGTGGTCCATCCAAAATCATTTAGATATTAGGCTTCAAAGAGGGGAATATTCAACTGAAGTAAATATTTTGGCTCATTGGGAAAACTTCATGAACTTGAAACTTCAACTTCATCAACACATCTCAATGGATTTTGTTGAATGTCATGCAGGATAATGATGTCTACAATAACAGATAATTCAGTGGCGATCAGAGATGGACTATCCCTTGGTGAAGGTTTGATGATGAACAACTGCTATTTCTTTACTTCTGTGTGAAATGCTAAAAGAAAAATTGAATGGTAAATCTGCCCATTTTAAGAAATTTAAGTTCATATTTGTCACTTGAATGAAAAACTTAGCTTACGTACCAACAGTGACTAAGAGGTCGGACTCTTCACAGATTGCCAAATGGAGCACAAATTGGCTCCAGGAGAGAAACACTTACAGTGTACATATAGTGTATTTACTGTGTGAATATCACTGTGATGCTCATGCTCTCTCTAGGGGCATTTCCACTGCATGGTACCACCTCACCTCACCTCGGTTTGTAGCATGTTTCCACTGGAAAAAAGTACCTGGAACTTGGTACCTGGTACGATTTTTTTCGTACCTCCTCTCCTGCAGTTCTGAAAAAGTAACCGGCCAGGTACAAGCAGGTGTTTAAATCTTATTGGTTGGAATCATCACTGTGTCATCGCATCATCACTGTGCAGCACGGAAACATTTGTGCCCACAAGCCGACAGTCTGCACGGTTATAGTCAGAATAACAAGTTCCTACTATGTGGGGAAAACCAATAAATAGATCAGTTTAATGTACAATAACAGTGCTTTAGTGCAACGTTAAAATTTCATTTAAAAACATCAGTTGAAACAAACGTGAGTACTGAGCGTCTGGTCAGAGGAACAGCTGACGGAGGTTGTACCCAGAGCTCACGTCTCCTAAAATGTCAGAGCAAGTTTTTAACCAGGCTCTAACTTGATGAATTAACAACATATTTGAAGTGAAAACAATTAATTTCTCGCCTGAAACAACACAACCACAACAGTTATTCTGCAGATTACTTCACCAACTTCCTCCTCCTTCACCTGATGACTGGCTACATGGAAGAGGGACTGTTTTCTGTAATGGAAACGCAACCAAGGCGAGTAGAGTAGATACCATGTAGGCGAATGGAAAAGCACCATCTGAGTCACTGTCAGTCACCATTTATTCTTAAGTATCCTCTGTGTGCAGGGTAAAAATAAATCTGAACACATTTAATTAAAAGAGGCCGAGGAGACAAGAAGAAAGATTTTGAAACTCCCTCAAGCTCAAAGGCAAGAGGACCAGTGGTGTGAAGATGTCTCACTTCTGGAAGCTGAATGCTCTGGGGTTCAGACACTGGCTTTGTGTCCTTCTGGCTGTGAAAACCCAAGTCAACTCCAAAAAATAGAGAGCAGCTCCAACTATCCTCCTGTGTACACATGCTCTACATATATTTTTATATCCACTCCAGTTGAAAGAAGAAGGCCCCATTACACTTAATAGGGATTTTCAGCCATTTTCTTTTTCTTTTCTCAGAGAATTGGCAGGGAAAAAAAAAATTACCGAGGGTTGTTTGTGCGCATCCGGCTTTCCTCGCCTTGTGCAAAAATGAAATGGCATACTGTAATTCCAAAAGTAAATAAATGTTTTCAGTGGGAGCCTTGTTGTTGAGGCTTTTTCAGACCTGTCCAAGAAATATCTTTAAAGTATGGAGATGAGTGCAGAAGCTTTCCCTTTAAAACACACACATAGCGCTACCACTGCTGCCGTGCATGGAGCATTATTTATTATTTTCTGTACATCAAAACTGGGCTGGAAAATAAGAGAAGAAACTGAATTAAACATCATTTTAGGAGCGAGACTAATGGTACGCCAGGGGAAAGTAGATGTAGAAGTTTCAGTGGGTTTTGTGTGAGCATTTTTTGACTTCTGTGTGAATATGTGAGTGTCAGACATACTGTACCTGTAAGCACATTGCCTGCTCTCTAACTTTTCTAAATTCCATTTCATGACACAATGACAGATAAAAACTTAACAGCATCTCCTCCCCGTATCTGCTTCCTCTCGCTAAGTCTCTCCATTTCTTGCAGCGCCTGAAACCAGCTGCAATAAAAACTCAAAAACCCACTTGGCTGCGTTCCCTTACCCCCATATACGCCTTTTCAGAAATGCTCACTAGTACTTAACGGACAATTACGGTGCATTTCACAGGAGCACAGGAAAGGAAATGGGCAGAACCTGTCTCGCAAAATGCATAAGATGCGTGAGGCTGTAATTTTGCTTTCAAGTTAACACATATGCACACATGCAAGGCCCCATTTAAACATGCAAGATGCGTATCGGTGGGTGTTACTGTTTGCAAGCATGGAGTTCAAGGTGGTAAATTGTTTGCAAACCAAAACATTTGACATTAAAAGCCTCCACCAAGGATGTTTTTCGCCTGCAGTGGTTTGCTTTAACCCTTCAAGTCCGATATGCATCAATCAAATTACCATGAGGAATTATGGTAATTTGATTGATGCGTGTCATTTCCTGTCGCCAGCAACATGATCGGACTATTTCACCACATGAGGGCAACGATGCTCAGCTTGTAGCATCAACACAGCTGCATCCTGCCTTGGTGGAGGTTGGTGCTCTGAATGCTTTCTCCTTACTCTATTTTCTGCACTATAAGGCACACCTAAAAGCCTTTAATTTTCTCAAAAAGCAACAGTGTGCTCCATCTAGTGGATGGATAATGCAACCCCAGCCACAACAGTAGTTTCTATTCTATGCGCTATATAATGCGGTGCGCCCTATATCTGAAAAACGGTTTTAAAATAGGCCATTCATTGAAGGTGCACCTTATAATCCGATGCGCCTTACAGTGAATGTAGGAAAACCAAAATGTTGTGTAGATGCACAACAGACATATTGTCACCTTTGGAAGTTGATATGGTGAAAGTGTTAGCAAGCAATTTCAATTTGAGTTGTATTTCCACCCGATGAATGCTCATTCTCCTTGTAGCCTTGCTGTGGGTTTAAATCCTGAATGTCTTTTCACCAGCTCAGTGATGTTTTACAAGCTGTTTTTGAAGCTAATGTGATGTCACTCGAACGTGGCCATGTTGGTTTTCTGGAGACAGAAGTGACCATATTTGGATAGGAAACGGGGTCCCACCCTTGAACCCGAGGACAATGCCCAATGTGTATGAGTCTGGAGTTCAGCGGCGAATGAGCCTCAAAACCACCTGTAACCAAAACTAACCACACCCCTAAACCTCCCTCTATTTGAAGCCTAATATCTACTTAATGATGAAATTATTTTCAGCTGGACGACCAGATCACTCGCATGAAGAGTGTATCATGATTCACTATCAGGATTTTTTAACTGAAGTCAATTGGACCCAGATTTTTAGAGTCAGCATCTGGTGGTTATTGGTGGTATTGCAGTTTTCTTTGCATTTCCTCATCGCCTTCACTTTTTCAACTCGGTCGTTTTGTCCATTTCTAGTCTAACGGATTTGCCAGAGCAATGCATTAAATCACCCAGGAGTATTTCACAGTGACCCTGAAGGCAGAGCTACCGTACAGAGAGTCATTTACATTTACATCTGAATTGTTTGCATCTGTCATGTACCACATAACAGGGTGAAGCCATACTAATGTTAATCAGTGATTGCTTTATAGGAATAAAGAGTGCACTTGCTGTATGACTTGCTATAAGTGAAATTACACAGGACTCATGAATGTGTATCACAAGAGATTTGATATGCCAGTCACACATAAACATCTTCTTATTACCACGAAATGCACCAGAGATGTCACTCTGACCATAATGGACAACTGAAGCTGATATATTGGGAAATGGAGAAGCATTACCGAGGCGTCTTACATGCCAATTTGCATGCAGGAACACATGCAACAGTTAAATGTTACTATGTAATTAATTGCTGTACAACCACACAGGCAACCCTGTGGTTTATGTTTTAATCTAAAGGAGAAAACGAGTGAAGAAAAATCTGTATTTTAACAAAGGTCAGGCTACACCTGATAAAAAAAAAATGCTTGTGGAAGGATATAATGTAGAACCTCCAGTAATGTAACTAAATCAAATTTATTTTGTGCACATGTACAGCAATCAGATTGTTGTATTGCACGGCAGCAAACAATTCAATGCGTGATTAACTGGAAAATTTCACATATTGTCAACCAATTCAACATATTTCACATCTCATTTACTATCAGACCTTAATAATTATCTGACAGGGCTTTCTTCTTCTTCTTGGATTGAAGCTTTTATATCCGATAGGAAATATACCAGCAGAAAAATATTTTTACTGATGTAAAATAAGGCTCTAACACAAAATCTACATTAGCGAGATATGTGTTGTGCAAAAATTATAATCACTATGAATATTAATTATGAATTATTTTATAGCAGATTTTCTAAAAATGTCATACTAATTGTCGAGAGCTGTACTGCATGATCTAGAAATGTACAATATTAGTCATTTCTGTCTACAATATAATGTCAGTTTGAAAAGGTGGCTTCAGAAAGCAGCTTCTCCTGTTTGACACCACAACCTTCCCTTAGATTGAAGTTTTTGATAACCAACGCTGCGATCAGACTCAGACTGTCACAACTATCCAGGAAACATCTCAACATGATACTGAAATCATCTGCATTTCTCCAGTGATCAAAGGGAATAAGAAAGATGTGCTCGAGAGCTACAAAGAGGCCCAGAAATATATTAGACATATTATTTTACTTGTGGATTTTCCTGTGGTGATTAAACTACCTGTAATTAAGTCATAACCAATTTGGGGATATAATGAGCTTGGATTATTAAGATCCTATCTTTGCTTCATTTCTGGTTTTCAATATTTAAAAAAGTATAATAACTACAGACGGCTGGAGATGAAATAGGTGTAATTAGATTTTTTTTTCAAATTTTGTGAACACACGGTGTATTTTATAGCAGTAAATAATATTATATTGCAAAACCCTTTTTGATTGTGAGGGCGACAATGATTTTTTTTTTTTTTAGGAAACTTTGCCGATTCATCCATGGCACCAGGAGAGAGGTGGAGAAATCCAGCAGCTGACGCCCCCTCTTCCTCACTCTCTGCTCCAGTCTCCCGGGGGAACCTGGTCAGCCCTCCTGTGGTGTTGGAGCACACGCCCGCCATGTTTCGGTATGTGGTTTCAGGTCATTTGGTTGTATGACAAACACAATTACCTAAATCAAACAGGTCTTCAGAGGAGAGTTCTCGATGCTAACAGCGACTGGCTGTTCCGTGTCATTTACAGGATTCACCTGGACATCACCATCCTGATGCTCTCTCATTAGGACTTCAGGTACCCCTTTTCCATCAAAACAGGTTGGAGGGCCAGTTTCTGACTTAGCCCCAGTTTGTTGTGTTTCCACCGCCGCAAGAACCGGCCCTAGATGCTAAAACAGGGGCCAACTCTGGCCACACTTCTTTGCTGGGCCAGACTTAGCAGCGACTACGCCAGGAGCTGGGGGAGTGATGGTAGAAACACAGCTAGTGGTAGTAGATGAGTAAAATAATGAAAATACGGTTTTGGCTCTGGATCTCAGTGTAGACTTGTAAAACCAGGGACAGCACTTGTGTGCACACGATAACTCCACCATTCAAACATTATTACAGCGAGGGTGCGCTTCACTGTCATATACGACCAGTAAGGACATCGTGAATTCCCAAAACTGAAAAAATACCACACAGTAATGCAACACTGCTTTGTTAACTCAATCATGTTGGAACTAGAATATCCATATTTCATGGACTGATAGTAACAGGGAAACAGTAGTTAGTTAACAGCAGCTAGCTTGCTAGCAGCTGGTTGTTGCGAACCAGCTACCTATGCAGCGACGTACTGACGTTTTACGTTGACGCGGCCCCAACTTGGCTCCTTGCCAGTGGAAAAGCAAACCGGTCCATAGGAGAAACGGGATCTGAACCAACTAACAACCAGGACAAGCACCAGCACGGAACTAGCACCTGTTCTTGTTTGGTGGAAAAGGGGTAAAAGCTAAACACAGCAGACTGCTCTGCTAGCTAAGTTAACTAATGTTGAACATCAGAGTAAACACAAGACATAATGCGATGCTTGTGGAACTGAAGATATTCAAGTGTCTTTAACCCACTAGCAGTATGTAGTTATTTAGTACCGTATTTTTTGGACTATAAGGTGCACTGGATTATAAGGCACAATATTAACATCAATGAACGGGAATGAATTCTCTCGCAGCTGCTCAATTTCCATGTTTTACTGCATGACTGATAGCCTTGAGTTTGACAACATGTCTCTTAAGGTACCATTTTGGGGTCCTTATACACACACCATAATATTATTATTATTGAAGCACAGTACGCTCTGGACTACGGTAGCTGTAATCCTCCAACAATCCATTAAGCAGTGAGGCTTCGTAGCTTAAGTCGTACTAAAACATTTTGACAGATATTTGAGCGCCTTGTACCACATAAAATCAGTTCGAGGTCATTAAGCACAACCAGAATGAATCCATAAGGTGCACCGGATTATGAGGTGCACTGTCGATTTTAGAGAAAAATAAGGATTTTAAGTGTTATATTATCATTACATTAGCTTTAGATCTAAACAATTTTACCTTTTTTACCATTTCACTTACCCTTTTCTTCCTCCTTTTTCTTTTTTCACTCCCAGAGGATAACTCCTCTTGATCTTCTTAGTGTGGTTGGAGTGAGTGGAGTCAGGTGGGGCCACTTTAGGGAGGTCAAGTCGTCGACTGTCACTGCAAACTTTGCACAGCGCCACTGCTGTAGAAAATCAAAGATTGTATTTCCTCAGGGACACCAGGCAGTTGCCTCCTTGCCTGTTGGCAAACAGCGCCTCTGCCTGAGGCACCATGACAAATGCAGATTTACAAGTTTAGAAAGTCTTTTCATTTTTATGATTCATTTGTATCATGCAATCAAAATTTATTCTAATTTGGCATCCTTGTTAAAATCGTTAGCGGCTGTAAGCAAAGTGTGACCAAATGAGGTGTGAATCCCTTAGTCAAAATATGCAAATTGGCAGCACATACACACTGTTTGCAGGAGGGCTCTACACAGATGTCCTGCTCAGTGTCAAGTGTGGCAGAAGCAAATAAGTCAGTAAAACTGTATTTATAGAGCACCTTTCAAAACCAAGGTTAGAGAGCTCTTTACTACAGAGAAGAAACAAGAGATGAATGAAAACAATAATTACAGCGTGAGGTAACAAAGTCAGAAACAAAAACAGAAAAGTAGACCTTGTAAGTAAAGGGCAGAAATCAGGAAACAGCTGAGGTGTCACAGAAGTGGGTGAACGATGAACAGTGTGAGCAGAATCCCAGAGTCAAACAAGAAAGTCACCATAATACAAAATTTTGTCACATAATTGAGTTGTGTTCACAAGAAATGGGGAAGTGAATTTCCCCCATGGCACAATTACACAACTGAATATGAAGACACAAATTTACACTGGACAAATTCACCGTGAGGTTTGCGACTGGTGAGTTTTCAGCTTGCAGGCTAACTGCTAGCTCTCTTTCATCATCATCTACGGTTAGCGTTTCAGCCTTATACAAACATTACTGCAAAAAATAAATTAGTATAAATACCTTGGTGATAAAAAAAGTGACGATTAATTTAAATTTTCTTCAATTTTGCAGTCAGAGCAAAACATAAGAATAAAAGACCTGCTGCAGTGCACTTGACTTTCAGATTGTTAGCTAGTGCTTGCCGTTCTTGTGTAGAAGAAGAGCGACAGCAGGTCAAACCCGTGGGCTCACACACGCCCCCGTTGGGAGGCAGAGATACTGCAGCCTCACCTCGAGCTTTTTCAGTGTGGTTTAATGTCAGATCAGAAACACTAAATATGTTCTGCACATACATGAATACATGACTCAGACTGTGTCATGTATTAAATAAAAATGTCTACAGCCATTACTTTGGTGACATACTGCTGAGTTGAAAATTACCACTAGCTACAAACTCTATATGCATCACATCAGCTGCAAGATTGTAACTATGTGTGCTTGCATTGTCCCTATCAAACACAGTGACACAACAACGAGCTAATTACACACGCTCAACCCAGTTTTAATGGCATCTGTGTCTCCCTGTATTTGAACAGGAAATACTCAAAATCAATGACTGACAGTAAAAAAAATACTGAAATCATACAGAAATTACATTTGTACCAGTGGACAAATTATGATATTGATTTTATTTTTCAACATTTCCGTGTGACACCTCCCTCTCCTGATTGCATGTCCAACCCTGGCCAACCAAAAGTTTATGATATAATTGATTCATAATTGATTCTGTACCAGGATAAAACCATGACACAGTGCCGTTTTCACTGTTTTCTGGGTAAGCAGCAATATTTGTGATTCTGTTTATTGTCGATGGTGGAAGTCGCTGTTGCTGCGGTTTACGGATGGCACGTTATCTGGCTGCTGAGGGAAAATATCTGGCAAAATCACAGTCAACAATGCATTTGGATCGTAAACTGTTTCTGAATGTTGGTGGAGGTTTGACTCAAATAATAAACACTTTGCTGGTGTGGTGCAATTTTTCTAATTAAAGGAAAAGTAGCTAGCGGCATTTATGAAAGACTGGAGCTACCGTATTTTCCGCACTATAAGGCGCACCTAAACGTCTTTAATTTTCTCAAAAACCAACAGTGCGCCTTATATATGGATCAATATTGGTTAAATATGGCTACCGTGATCAGGGGGCGTATATTGTGATTGCACTAACTTTAGTGTTACCGTAGCAGTATCAGACTGTTTCTTTTACGTGTTTACTGAATCAGGGAAAAGTTCCCTCCACGTTTGTGATGCACTAACTACGTGATAAAAAGTTGCACTACCTGTTGTACCTTGCTGTTTGTAAAAGATAAAACTACGTCACTGACGTTACCTCGGGGAAAAAATAAAACAGCTGTTCATGTAGCTTTGAACTGTGACAAATGGAGTTGGAAATACATTGTTTTCAATGAAGGTGGCGCAAATACCGGTAAGAGCTACCGGTACGTACGGTACCGTATTGTGAATGTACTAGCTTGTTTTGGAGTGAACGGAGTTGTCAGAACATTGGTTTGTTTTCTATGAATAAAGTTTGACTGACTGACTGTTATCTGACTGTTTTGTTGACATTCACTTTAGCGCAACTTCATCTAGATGGATGATAACACAACCCCAGCCACTACAGTAGTTTCTATTC
>OOFC01044197.1:0-11566 GCA_900323345.1 Pseudochromis fuscus | reverse complement strand
GGCCTGATGTGTGTGCCAAATTTGGTGAGTTTTTGAGCATGTTTAGGTTCAAATTAAGCCTCAAAGAGACGTAATAAGAAAGAAAAAGCAAGAAAGAAAGAAAGAAAGGAAGGAAGAAAGGAAGAAACACTACAATTACAACGGGGCCCTTGCCCCCTCAGGCCCTAAAAAGAAAAACATAACATATTATTGATGTTTTAAAGATGGCACACTCTAATTTACAAGACACTTTAATGTGGAGCAGCAGTCAACAGTCTGGACAAACCACAGAGTGTTTATAGAAATGGACGAAGCAACTGGGTGTCAAAAATGAGGCCAATGCTGAAGTGCAAAAAATTGCAATACTCCCAACAACCACTAGATCCTGGCTCCAAAAAAACTCTGGCTCCAACTGACTTCTATTCAAAAACCCTGAAATATTCAGTCAATACATTTTTCCACAAGTCAACTCTTCTTCTCAGTGATATCTGGTGGGAGGAGTTTGGGGTGGGGTTACTCTGACTGACAGGTGGTCCATCTGAAAATCATTTATCATTAAGGAGATATTAGGCTAAGAGGAGGGGAAGGTTTAGGGGCGGGGTTAGTTTGATGGGGAGATCTGGCCTTCAATGAGAATGGTGCAGAGGTCTGTCTGCTCTGAGTGAGCTTACTCATTGGACAGTGTCCTCAGGTTCAATGGTCAGACCCAGCTCCTCACTCCTCCCTTCATATCCAAATATGGTCACTTCTGGCACCAAACAACCAACATGGCCATGTTCAAATGTCTCTTGGCTTCAAAGCATGAGTCCACAAACCACTGGGTGACCTCATGCTTGCTTCAGCATTTCTATAAAGTCTGTAAGACAAACCTACTCAACAGCCTTACTACCGTCTTCATCAGAGACACAACTAAACACATCACAACTGATGAAGTAACCAGACAGTGTTGAAAAAGTTCACACCTTTTAACTCAAGAAACTTTCAAAATCATTGAGTTCTTCCAGACTGACCTCCATGTCTTATAGCAATGATAAACAGTTTGTCTTGTAGCTGAGTGCTTCTTGTAATAATATGACAATGCAGTAGTTGAATAGGACTGTTGGCTGTACACAAACACTACCTCAGCACAGTACAACAGACAGTCACTTTAGAATCTCAAATATGTAACATGAATATTTAGCTTAATATACAATTCATCTCTGCAGTGTAGGTGAAGGTGCTTATAGAAACCTCTTTGCTGTATAACCTCTCAGTGAGGCCAGTGTTGGCAGGGCAGTCCCTGTTGTTACAGATTCGACTGTCCTGAGGAGGGTCTAAGAAGACACCAGAAGAAGACGGTCAGTCAAGGACATGATCACATCCCTCCCCTCCTGTCTGCTGTGGCAGAGTCTGATGGTGTTCTGATTGCACCGTGGCCAGGAGGACCTCTTCAGCTGGACCAGCACAAGTCAAGGAGTCACCTGAGAGCACTTTGATTTCTGTGTGAAATAGTTATGATGTGAATGGACGTCGTTCAGGAAGTATGATTTATGGTCTCCCTCCTCTCTTTAAAGGCACACTTTTCTGTCCTGGCTTCAAGTGGACATTCAGAGCAGGGACATGCAAGCACTTTGGCAATGGAAACACACTGAAGCCTTCAGTATTTTATTCTGGGGAATTCTTCGGCACTTTCTTTACAGGTGTTGCGTATGGTTCTTACAGAAAAACTGGTAGTCACTTGAATGCTGAGTCTTTAGTAATGTCCAAGGGTGAGGTTGACATGAACAAATACACGCCTGGGAAAAAAAAACAGGGGTGAATACTCAAATATTTCACAATAAAAGGTAAGAAATGGTGTTCCCTGTCCACTGAAATGCTGGTAGTGGGGTTTTTTAAAACGCTGCTTCAAGGAAGTGTTGAGTTTGTATTAACAGTGTAATCTTCAGATTTAATGTTTTGCACTGGTCCTGGTCCCACTGGCAACATCAAAATGATGCTTTGAACTGAAACTGAACTAATTAACTTATCAGACAGAGTTACCCTTCGTAGTTTAGGGAAATAAAGGCAATAATACATAAAGACCCCAGCCACAGTTTACAGTAATCCCTTTGGACTTATCTCCTGATGGGAGTGTGTGGAGGTGTATTTGCTGTCCTCATATCCTTCAGCTCTCAGTTCCACAACTTTCTGCAGTGATTCATTCAGATCCCATGAAGATGGCACAACAGAACAAAAAGCGGACTCTCTATGGCACCTGGAGACATATAGGATGAAAAGCAGTGCTTGGCTGCTGGGAGTCCTCGGGGCCTGGCTGTGCACAGCTCTGACATCCATGCGAGCTGGGGGAAGGAGGGTAATTGAAATGCTATGGCTGAGGCTTTGCTTTGAGGTGTCAGAGTGTGTTACAGCCACGCTTCCTGCCTCTAATCTAAGGTGAGTTAGTGCTGATGTCTGCTGCACCATGACTATATTTGAGATGGCAGTGACCTAAGCTCCTGATCAGGTCCCATTAGACGCTGCCACTCGCCGCTGCTCCGGCTGCAGAGCTCACTCAGTGCAGACAGACGGCTGCCAGCTCCAGTCACTGTCTATCAGGGCCTGAACATCAGCTGAGACAAGTGCTAACAGTAATTATTCCAGACGTTCTCAAACACACCCAACTGTTTTTACATTTTGACAGTTCAGTTGAGCCTCCCACTTCCTTTCAGAAATAGCACACACAACCAAAGCCAAGAAAATTTTTGAAATGTAGAAGCAGCAGAATTTTATGCAGCTTCAAAGCTGAGATTTCAAAGTGTAAAATCACACCCAAAATGTGTAAATGATTCCTGTGCTGAGTGGTGACACATAGATGGCTTCTCGTGCAGCAACACCACCAACACGGAGTCTCATCCATGCCACAACTACTCATTTACTTTGTTCAACAGAGCCACAACTAATTACTAATTTCATTTAGTGGCTGTTGGTAGTCATAATGTTTGGTGCTCTGAGAGGCAGGAGGGGGGAGGAGGAGGATGGGTTTCTACTCACAGCTACTCAACATCACGTTACCATCACGGTCTACTCTTTTCTGAACATATTTTTGAATTTCATCCCCGGTATCTGCTAAACCCACCTCCAGAGTAATCTTTACAATTCAAATGAGCTAAGCTATAGTTTATCTGGTTTGCACGACATGCTATTTTTGCACATAGCTGAAAAGCAGTTGAAACTCAAAAATAATTGTTCTCTGCTCTAGTTGTGTTCTAAATATTTCTATCTAATCCAATGCTGTAATTCCTTTTATTTATTTATTTATTTTAATCTGGAAATGTCTTTAGGCTGGTGATTGTACTGAAAGTAAGCCAGCAAAAGCTGAAAAATAATGTTTTTATAGATTTTAGGGTGGATATGTTAAGCATATTAATAAAAAAAATATTTTGCAAATATTTACTGTATTTATGAAATGTACTAAAACATTTTTTAGAAATTACAAAAATAGAGGGTGAACTTACATGTTGGATGTAAATAACATAAAAAGCCTGTAACAGTGAATAACCATAAATCTGTATTGCTTACTTTTTTGTACTGATCTTTTATAAGTTTGTCAGTTTCATATTTTTTCTTTAATAAAACAGCAAGACTGAGCAGTTTTGTACATGTACAACACTATCTAATGTAGAAAAACAAACAAAACTGTAACTGTAAATGACCACTTGCATTTTTCCATCTGAAAAGATTTTTAAGTAAGTAAATATTGTTTTTTTTTTGTTTTGTTTTTTAAATGAAAATGTTAAATTCAAGACCCCACAGCACACAAAAACTGCAATTTTATAAAGTACACTGATTGAGAACGAGTGGGGCCAAAAACAAGAAATCTATGTCGGAGAAAAGAAAAGATAACGAGGGAACTGAAAGAAAATGGTGAACTACAACACAGCCATATTAAGAAAAATGGAGGAGTGCAGTGCAATTTGTGAGCGGTTTTCAAAAGCCTCTTCCAGAGACATTCAACCCAACCACAACCTGAACATCTCTGGATGCTTCACAGAAACTTCTGGACTGTCGCACAGTTTACAAACTGCTCTGCATCTGTGAATGGTGGTGGCTAAGAAACGCACTCTTCTGACATGGAAGTCTACAAGTCCACCCACCTTTGCACACTGGCTCAAGGAGATGTTGTCTATCATACAAATGGAAACATTATGCTTCAAGAAATCCAACACACAGATCAGATTTGAGAGGACATGGGGACCCTTTTTGGTGCAGTGCCATATTTCCTCATACACACAGTGATTACAGTATTAACAGTGCTAAAATTTACTGACAACTTTCTGAAGATGCACCTGCAGCTCAAAGAAAACGTGGACCTACAAATTCAACAAGCCCACCCATCATTCGGCCCAAAACCTCAGGATGATAATGATGCAAGATCTACCGTGGTTAACTTCCAGAGGTATGATATTAAAGATAAAATACTACTGTCCCACTGAGGTGAACAATAAACTTCAAGAATACAAAGACATAAGGAAACTCCTTTAAGAGAAACAGATCTGTTTCCAAACACCGTATCCTGCCAAGATGAAGATCCACTGGGAAAACAAGGGCCGCCTCTATAACACCGCCACAGAGGCTGCAGGGGACATGAGGTGGACACGAGGTGGAGAGGCTTCACCTGGACTTGGCACAGCTGACTGACATCAGCTGAGAGCAGAAGCTCACACATGGTGTTCACTGGAGCAGGAAGGAGGAGGACCAAACAGACCGAGTCTGAGAGACACTCGAAGATTTTCAATGGTAATAAGTACGAATATTACAGTTACAAGCTCAGCAGGTACCATCCCAACTAACATACACTGATAAATACACATTTTTACAGCATTTTTATATCTCCCCTCTGCATTTAGAACAGAAAAGTATGCATTATGGTCATTTTGATCTCCATTTTTTCTTTAATTTTACAAATACATATATATTTTTTATAACATACTTGTTGCTGATTCCCTGATTTATGGACAGAGAAGAATTGTCCAGGATGAGATATAACAGACTCCAAGAAGAACAGGAGAAACAGGAGAACATCAGGGCAAGTCCCCTGATGTCACAGATCAAATAAATAAGAAAACCCCAGGAAGCGATGGCCTTCCAGCAGAATGGTACAAGATTTTCAAAGAGGAGCTGACGCCTGTTCTTTTAAATTCCTTTAACTGGACACTTGAAGAAATGTCTACTCCGCCCTCAAGGAGAGAAGCTATTATTACTGTTATTCCACAAGAAGGCAAGAATAAAATATTATGTAGTTCTTACAGATCCTTTCTGACTCTGAATCAGGACTATAAACTTTATGCATCTCTCATATCCAGGCAACTGGAATCCTTCATTCCTGACTTAGTTGATACGATCAAACTAGATTTGTCCGAGAACGCCACATGCTGGACAATATTAGATGTTCACTTCATACAATACACAATATCATAAATGAAAAATCAGATCAAGGACAAGACAAATCAAAATAATTTAACATAGAAAGAAACCAAGACTATTTTGATTCTGTTCAATTATAAATAATAGGACTATTATGTGACAGCAGCTATGAGGTTGAGTGGAAGAAGATGGAAAGAAGATGGAAAGCTATCCCAGTTCAAGAATGATCGGGGAACACAAGCTAATGTTAACTTATCAGGATCATCTGACCCCCACTGTTTCATTTACCTGGCCAGCACACATGGTCTGATGTAATAAAACTGTTAAATCTGTGAAGTTAAAAATCTTCAATGGATTGGATATGACAGACTTAAAACCAGACCAACTGAAACAACTACACAACCTAATGAAATGATAAAAAACAGACTAAAATCAAAGAGAGATGGGCAAAATAATCAAATGAGAAAATACCTAATGAGCAGTGGGAAAGTATGTGTGAAACTGTTTTCTCTACATCTTGTTGTATGTACTGGTGAGAATTTGGTTGGAAGAACTTTGGTTGTTTTTGTTGTCACATCTAAAAAGAAAAAAATATTTAACCACAGCTAACCACACCTGCTGGACAAGTTGTGGGCATTGGGGTGCAGACCACCACCATATTTTTTGGAGCTGTCCTAAAATACAAGTGTTTTGGGGAAAAATCTGGAGGATTATGCAGCATATTCTTGGGCAGAAGATACTCCTGACATTTAAATTACTCTGGTCTACCACAAGGATTAATGGGAAATGACAGATACCTTTTAAAAATATTGACTGTCGCAGCAAAAATGGTTACAAATAGACCCTCCTTAAGTAGATAGCTGGATCGAAATCATCAAAGAGATTCAGGAAATGGAAAGACTGACTTTCCGTCTGAGATTGAGAGGAGATGGACAAAATGGTTAGAAAACCTGTTGGAATAAAGAAGTGGTTGGTGGTCTTCTCTCCTCATCTTCACTATTTGTAATTTTAAATTCTGGTTGGTCTATTATTTACCTTTCTCTTGCTGGATGCAGCTTCACTTCCTGATGTGATACAAACTGAGATGAATGCTGATCCGATCCTGTAGTGAAACTGGTTGATGTAAGTGCTCTGATGTTCATGTGCTGCACTACTTTGTGGTTACACACACACACACACACACACACACACACACACACACACACACACACACACACACACAGACATGAGTGTGGCAGAGTTCTGGTAGTTTTTAAACTCCTCTGACTACATTAGGCTACTGCTGTTAACCAATAGAGACATAACAGAGTAAACAAGTATTTAATTGGCTGATTCAGTCACACAACAGGAAACAAGCCCAGATGCCTTTACAGGATGATTTGCTGTAACTTTCTTTACTGCAGAAACACCTTCACCCAGGCCTTCAGTTAGTGCTATTAAAGCAGATGTCCCATTTCCCCGTTTTATATTTTGTGCATCTAAACAGCAACAATATCAACAGATAAACCCAAACACACCCCACATTCAGCAGACTGGATGGAGCCCTTAGTAAAGACAACACTGTGTTGCAGGTGCCACAATCACTGTCCCAGTGTCCTCAGGAAATGTTAGGAGAATATCATTTACATCTCCTCTGTCAGCTCTGCTGTCCCAATCCAACTGTGGGAGTCAGACACAGCTGAAGTCATTGTTAATGTTCATTTCTTACCAACTTACGTACTGCAGAGCTACTTCTGTGAAGTCCGTTTAATAGGAGAAGTTCTTCTTGTGTTAGTGTCACAGAAAATGTGGAAATTACACATAAAAACAGCAATTTTACTAGTTTTAAAAATAAAAATAAATATATTAAACACCAAAAATATATTAAACCCCAAAAACACCAATTTTATTATTCAAAACAAACTAATCAGAACTGAAGTGCACACTCATACTGAGTTTGTCTGAAAGTCCGGGAAAGTCATCATCACATCTGTATAAAATGTGTTTGCTAAACAACAAACTGCCTTAAGATGTTGATTTTACACACAGCTGTAATATAAAAAGTAACAGCAGCACTTATATTTTCTTGCACATGTTGTTTGTCCTTTTGACTTGACAAAAAAAGTGTGTGATAGCAGTCCTTTGTTCTTGAATGTGGCGGGTGGCGCGGCAGAACAGTTAATACTCCAGTCAGCTGTTTTAATGCTGATGAAGAAGCAATTAAAGAGGAAAATGGACTTGCTATGCAGTGCCATGATAACATGCAAGGCTGCTCCCTTAAGCTATGAGACTGCAGATGAGCTGTAGTACCAAGAATAGTCAGACTGGCTGGAGAAGTACTTCACACTTCAAACAGTTTTCTTCACACTGTCCCACTATTTCACAAAGCCATCCTGCTATTTAAGGCAGCTGTTATTTTCTTGTATGCGTGTTTGTCACTCCACCGTGTCACTCCTATTTCCACCAGGCTTTGAGGTGTGGCTCATTGTTGTTGATCAGTGCATCGAGGAGCTGGTTTTGGCGCGATGACAGGTTGTCATAGATCTGACACAATGAAAAGGACCGGTGGTCGACTAGACTTGTAAAAATAGCAGCGGATGAAAGAAGAACAGAGACATTAATGAGCCTAGTCTGCTGTTGCTGTGGAGTCCCTGGAGGCTTTGCACTCAGAGGCATCAGAGTGTCTGCAATCGGTGTATCTTGTCAAACAAAATGACATGAATGCTGCACATCTAAAGGCCCGAAAGATGAGGAGTTTAAAGAGAAAGATGTCCTCACAAGCAAAGTGAGGGGTGTAGTACATCTCTACATTTACATCATCACAGATTTAACACTCCTTTATTATGAATCCCCACCTTAACAGACAAGTCTCTAAACACAGCTCGCCCACTACTGTATCTGCAAGAGGGTGTGAGAGGTGTTACTACACCATCCTGAATAAACCATGACAGGTCTCTAAAATGATTTGTGTAATGGACCCATGGGACCACAAGGTGTCTCTTATCCTCCACAGTAAATCTGCCTTTACTCTGGTACAAGCTGCATGGTTTCAAGGCTGAGAACTGGAAAAAAATAGAAAATAAAAAAAGAACAGAAAAAGACAAAGACAGAAAAAAGTGGAGGACGAAGGCTTGAGAGGAGTGGAGGTGAGTAGGGGGAGGAAGAGAGAGGCTGGATTGAGAGAAACGGAGCAAATAAAAGTCAAATAGGTTTTTGAGTAGAATACTCACTCACTCACAGGTAACAGTGTCCCCCACATCCTGTTAGACATCACAAACATCTCTCAAATCCATGTTTATTTGGATTTCTATCTGTAGCCAGAGTTGTTTTAATACCCATTTCAATGGCTTCAAGAGCTGATGAACAACCACAACTGAAACAAAACTCCAGACGCACCTGTCTGCTGCAGTCTTTTATCATTCAAAAGCAGATGAGAAAAGATATGAATGCATGAATCCAAAGGCTGTCACTTTTCTATATTTTCTTACCGTCAACAAATACAAACTAACACTGAACATCTTCTAATAACTTCTGCTGGCAGATCTGTATCATTGTCTCCACACTACGAAAAACACATCAGTCAGTGAGGCTGTTCCCTCCTCACCACCAACACACTGTCTCGCTGCCACAAACACTCACCACAACACCAAATGTGCCATATGCCGTTGCCTAAATCTGCCCTTACTAAATGCACCTTTTCAGTCTGTCTGAATAGTGTTTATAAAAATTCTCAGTGAGTGGCTGGATTAAACAATTACTACCTTTTTAAAAATGAAATATTAAATATTCATTTATGAATAAATATTTATGAACTTTACATCTCATGCATTGAGAGACAGAAAAACATGTTGGTTTAAAATTTGTTGACAATTGTAAAAAAAAAATAAAATAGAAATAGCTTTCTCTTTTAAGCAAGAAGCATTTTACAGTCAACATGCACAATGTACAGTTCATGCTTTGGAAAGTTAAAGTGTATGTATCTAGTCTGCTGTTGTGTGCAGCACTTGCAGTGAAAACAAATGAAAATGCTCTTGTATCGTAACCAAAATAGAAACAGAAATAGAAAGCCTTCAGTGTCATTCTACAGCAGTGTATACACTACATTGGAAACAAGTATCCAGACACATCATATCCTGAAAATCGTGAATAATCACATTATACTGTATTGTCTTAAGTCATTTTACATCGTATCCATTCATCTAACATTTCATGACGATGTATCATATCATGACTGGCCATATTGCAGCACAACGTATCATGTCTGGTCATATTGTATCTGCTTGCATTGTATCTGATTGTATCTGTTGTAGTATGATAACTCCATCTTTTTTACAACATATTGTATCGCATCATATCCAGTCGCATCGTATCCAGTTATATCCTTTTGCATCATGTCAGATTACATCTGTTATCGTATTGAATTGTATCACATCGTTAACCTGGAGACACAGACCCAGAAAGACAGTACTTGTCAGCAGGATCTACATATAGTAATAGTTACTGTAAAGCTGTGCAAATCCAGAAATGAACATCTTGTTCACTGAAGTTTGCTACAAAAAAAGATTAGAAAAAAAGAATATGATTTGTCTCATATCAGTGTACAGATGAAACAAAACATTTCCTAAAGCACGATATTTGAGATTTGATCTTACTCTGAAACTATGAAAAACAGACAACAACACACAAACATGAAATTCAACCATCTGAAATAAAAATGACTGCACACTGACTAGTTCCAGCTTCTCAGTGGTGAGAACATCCTTCATATCTCATATGATGGTAAACTGGATATGTTTAGGTTATGGACATGTAACAAGTAACATGTAACTGAAGATGTCACCTTGGGATTCAGAGAACTGTAACTGAAAATGATTCATAATCTTCTAATATTTAACACATTATTTATAACAAAAGATTGATCAATATGAAATAGAGAACAGCTAGTTGCAGCTGGATTTGCTGGGCTTGTTTTGCTTTAAGATCTTTGCTCTTGGTTATTTAAGTTGTTGCCTCCTCACACATTAAAGTCGTCAGGCATGAGGCGCAGGATTAAGATGTAACTGTGCAGTTTCATGTGCACCACATCACTGTTGGTTCCCAGTGGGGATGAAAATGTCATCTTACTGTCACTGCATTGATCACGTTGAAAATTTAACAGAATCTCCTCCTGATGTTTATAAAAAAACACAACCTGAGAGGCAGTCTGTTTCATACCAAACTAATTTGATAATGCTAGATGCTATTATATTTATTGAATAATGTTATATGCACACATCATCATAGGCGCAGATGGCACGGGAGACGCGGGGGACACGGGGGACTTGTCCCCCACAGATTTACAGTGACACGGATCCATCCCCTCCTCCTTAAACATAAGGTTAAAAACAGGATCAATGTTCTGTTAGTTCGGCACTTCAGCTAACTTTCACTGCAGCACAAAGTTGAAATGGCAGCAGCAGTACATTGTCAGTGATCAAACCACATCACACCGAACCAATTCATGACGGACAAACTGATCGCCCTGGTGTTTCTGCTACGAGGTGCGTTCAGGTGTACTCGTAAGTTGTAACTGTCAAGTCGGAGAAGCATTGAAATCTAGCATCTACAAGCTCAAACATTGGGGTTTTCATTTCAATCTATTAAGATCCTTTGTCTTCTTGTTCCATATTCCATATAGGCTATATATACACTTAAGCCCAAAATTATTCATACCCCTTGCAGTTTTGGAGTTTTTGGGATGTGTACGTTTTAATTTTGTATTAATTTCTATTAAAGTGACATACAAGTGTGCTGGAGGTTGCTAAAAAGTACTCCAAAGCGATATTGCTTTTATGCAATTTGTTTTGTATTTTATTTTAATTTATTACCAAAACATGGCGTGTCCAAAATTATTCATACCTTGTCCTCCACCGCTGGCTTCAAGTGTATGCCAATTTGTTATTGACCAACTCCCTTGGTTGAGTAATCTTGTAAGGCACAATGATGCTATGCAACTATTTCAAACTCTTTTTTTAATTCACATGAGTCCTGTGGCCTATAAATTGACCAAACTTGACCCCACCAGTCATTGGATGATCAGCCAAGACACAGACATCATGACGAAGCACAAAGAGCTGAGTGAAGACCTTCGCTTGCGTATTGTGAATGCACACAAGGATGGAAAAGGTTATAAAGCAATTTCCAAGCAATTTCAAGTACCAAAGGCAACTGTTCAGAGCATCATAAG
>OOFC01044196.1:0-16575 GCA_900323345.1 Pseudochromis fuscus | reverse complement strand
ACTATTAACAAATGTTTGTTATTGTTTAATAGTTTCAGAATCATTCATAAATGATTTAATAATCATTAACAAATGTTTAAATTTATAGTTCATTCATAAAATGTTTAATATCTACTAATAGCTTGTAGATGTCTTGCAGCTGAAGTTGTAAATGATTTCAAAATATTTATAAATGATTTAATAATTTACAAGTGATTTCATAGTCAGTTTTAAATGCATATATGTGGTTAATTCATAATTAGTTCAATATCTACTAATAGCTTTTACATGCTTACAACTTAAGTTATAAATGATTTAATAATTATTTACAAATGATTTAAAAATCGTTTACAAACGTATATAAGTGGTTTGTTAATGATTAGTTAATTTTTCACTAACATCTACTAATAGCTTATAAATGGCTTACAAATGATCGTTATTCTAAAGTGTTACCGAAATGTGGTCTGATGTTGTATAGGCAGAGAATCTGAAAAATCGGTATTACACTGCAGGAGTAATTGGATTACTCACTTGATTACTTAATTGGGATATTAATACTGACACTACTAGTCACACTGCTAGTTACAAGTTATTTAAGGATGTTTGAGTTTTTTAAATAAAAAAAAAATGTTTTATTGTTTTTGTTTAAATCAATTAAATAATTAAATAGACAGACAGACAGACAGACAGACAGATAGACAGATAGATAGATAAATAAGGCTGTTTGAAATCCCAGAGAAAGAGAACAAAATGCCGCTGTGCAGTGTTAGGTGCACAACTCCACGACTGTATGTCTTATAGCTTTCTGTGGAAAAAATTATAATCTGCTGTTTCTGAAACAGTCCTTGTTGTGTTGAGTACACTGTCGTGACACTAAGTACGTAGATGTGTTGGAGAGAGGGGAGAGAATTTGAACATAGCAAGAGCAAGTACAGTGGCAATGCTACACAAACAAGAGGATGAGAGCATTATTAAACAGGCATGCATTATTTTATTTATTTTATGTTTAATATATCTATATATTTATGTTTCCTCCACTTTCTATGGGATACTTTGTGTAGACCTAGAGAGGGAGCTGTGTGCTCTCCCACCATCTGCTCCAACCTCCTCCAGTGGTTCTTGGTTCATTTAAAGATTTGTTGCACTATAGTCTAACTGATGATTATGGTACCTCCACAGCACAAGTGGGAAAATAATTTTAAAATATATGACCATATTTTCTAGATAGTGATACAAATATATCCTTTCCTGGCAGCTTGCATTGTATTAAAAGGCACTGCACAGTCGCTGTATCTTTTTTAAAAATAACTTTGCAGAAAGAAAATCAGAAGTTATTAACATATCAGAAAGCACAAAAGCTGTCCTGGCATCCAGCTGTTTAAAATATGCATTTTGTGTTAAATATGCCGACTTAGAAAGATACATCGTCTGAGAAACAACCGCCTCGGGCAAAATGTGCAACATTAAAAAATAAATCCAAAGGGATTTTGAGATGAAGTGTTATCAGCGTCTGCTCTGTAAAACAAACCATTATAGCCGACTTTTCATTAAGAACTGACTGAATGAGGACTGCCTCAGAAGAAATGTGTGTTTTTTATACCTAGGCTCTGCCAGATTCAACTTTCTCTTACCATATGACCCAGAAATACTCAACGGCCATGTGACAAATTTTTTCGACTCCAGCAGTGACCGAAATACTCACACACTTGGAAATGATGGAAACAGGTCAGCGGGGGAACTTGGCAGACTCTTAAAAATATATATTTATTATTACTATTTAATGGCTGAGAATCTTCTGGGCCGTGATTCCACAGGAGCTCTGTCTCCTCTGCCTGGAAAGGCAAAAAGTCAGATAAGATGTGACAGGCTGATAGCTGCTTGCTGTGGCTGCTTTGGAAAGCAAGACAGGCTCTGTTTGTCTGATGAGAAATGCTCGGGAGGAAGACAGACGGGAATGGGAGATAGTGGCAGTGGATGGGGGAGAGAGAGAGAGAAAGAGCAGGGAGAGCAGAAGGAGGGTGCTACAAAATGAAAATGAAACGGCAAAGTGTTGGACTGTCGTGCGCGACCTTTTGCAAATAGATTTTTGTAAACTTGCTGCTTTTTTTTTTTCTGGAGAAATGAAGGGTAATGACCGTGGCATTCTGATTAGTTTTTTTTTTTTATTTGTCGAGATTGAGCACGCTCCTACACACACGCACATAAATATGCGCTGCAACTCGTGCACGCCCACACACTCTAACGTTTGCTGTGCGTGTGGACCAATTTTCAAAGGAAAGGTCAGGGCTGACAATGATTTGAAACCATTTTGCTATCTGCCGACCACAAGAAATACACGGCGTTATCGAGGGAAGAAGGAATAAAGGAAGCAAGGAGGGAAAACTGATTTATGCAACAGGTTTAGGCATTAATTGAATGAGCTGTGTACCAAAGTCTGTGCTCGTCCAATTTGTTATTATCATTATGTTTTTATATGGCTAGTTGTAAGCTGATGTCAGTCATAATTTTAGGCATAACCCTCCTCTTCCTTCCTCATCCTAAGCTTGAGAAGATGGAGTAAGAGAGCTGAGGCTGGTGGAGATTAAAAATGTGAAGAGAAAGAAAACTAGCATGTGAAGGAAGAAAAAAAGCGAGTGAGGCAGTGAAATAGAAAAAGGAAAAGTGGCAGTGCAATTGAGAGACTGAGGGATCTCGCTGACATGAGACAGACAGCTGTTGGCTAAAGGCAGCGTTGAGGCCGCACGGAGATGCAAATAGACCTGACACCACACAGGAGACAGCTGCCAATCCTTCCAACATATCCTCCAGCCTCCATCTATATGACAGATGATCCATAATTACCACTCTCTGCATCTACAGGAGCTTTTATAAATTAGTCCATAAGGCTCGAGAACACCGATGGCAGTTAGATACCCTCAGGTATTCACGTGTCAAATGCCACATTTTGTCAGAGCCATCATGCTGTAGTAATGAGCGTCACATACATGATGTAGCAGGATGAAAAGCAGCGATGAACATTTTTCACACATGTATAATAGGATTTAGTTACTCCACAGAGCAGGTCGGGTAGATGTCGCTGCACCACATGTGTTACAGGCCCAGCTGTTGTGACTGAGTGTAGCTAATTTGGCAATTTAATTTTTGGCTCATGCACAAAAAAAGGTGTTGTAGGACACCTTCTCTACAGCTCTACCAGAGAAACTATCCAGTAACAAACCTCAGCAGATATTGTGAGGCTTCCTTGTTTCATCTGTATTTCTAATTCCTGCCTCACTCAATGTCTGTGTCACACTATTGATCAAATATTTATTATTAGAAGTTGTAGAAAATCTCCTAGAGTGAAATTTCAGACCACTCAATTCTTTTCAGAAATGCAAACTTCAGAAACAGAAAGTCAACAAATTCAAGCTTCAGTTTTCCACCAGACTTTAGAGAAATCTGAGGCTTGACTTTGAATTAATCAGCAGAGGAAGAAATTTAATCAAAAGGTCAGTTTAAAGTGTTGGAGGATCTGTGTAATGGATGGTGATCATACACATATATTCTGGTAGTGTCCATAAATACAGACATTTTGGAAAAACATTAAAGAGGAGCTGGAGAACATGGAGGAGGATTTACCCTGGAACCTCTGCTCTTCTTGTTAGATATACGACCTGATCATCCACTGCAGACTAGTGTTATTTACTGCATGTTTTGTTGATGATTGCAAGGACAATCATCACTATTAATTGGGTGAAGCTCAACCCTCATACGTTTGTACAGAAAGTCAAACGTGTATGTAATGGAGCATCTTTACTTTTAGTACCAGTTACAACTAAAAGTAAAGATTTTCAAAAGGAGGTGGAGACCAGTTACTGAATACCTGGGTCAGAAAATATGTGCTTGTATGATGAAGATTTTTATTTATTATTAACATTATTTATGTATTTATTTTACTCAGTCATCTGTCTCACTTCTTTTGTATAAGTTATGTATGTGTGTATGTGCATGTATGCATCTAAGTATGGGAAGCCCAGTCTCAAGGTGATTGTTAATGTGCCTGTTAACCGTCTGTTGTATTTGCTGGCAATAAAGTTACAAAAAAAGGGGTCAGTTTAGTGCTTTCCATGACATCCCCTGAGCTTGTGTAGCCGATGGAGTTTGTTGTAGGGTGAAAAATGTAAGTAATTATTGTTAATTCCAGCTTTGAAGTGTTTATTACAATCAATAATAAAAGAAGTTCAATGTAAGCATTTGCACACGACAACATGACTGCATCCAACTGGCTGATGAAGATTATGTGCTCCAAGACAGTCGCTAACAAGATTGTTTTCTCAGTTAACAAATATCTGTCAGCCAGCTCTCTGCCAACTAATAATTATTTTCATTATCATTTGATTTTCAGATTGTTTTCTTAACAACAAATGAATTAATGATGGGGTTAATAAAATGTCAGGAAATGGTGAACAGCTGAAGGATTTTCAGTTTGGAGAGTTATTAACCAGAGAAGAACAACAAATCCTCTTCCTGAAGAAGCCGTGAGAAGCCATCCTCATTTATATGCGAGACAAGAACAACCACCTCAGCATGATATACTGTTTATTAAATTGCAGGCTGTTGAAGTTCTGTACATTACCATCTCATTATTTGATTGATGTGTTTATTATACAGACATGTGGACCTGCGTTGTTGTTGTCGCAGTGTTCAAACTGCAGTCTGAGGCTTTCAGTGCTCTTCCCTCTGACACAGAAATCAAAGGCGGTGTTAGACTGTGGACCCCCTACCGTTGCGTATCTGAGAGGCACTGAGTCATCCTGACACGGTCAAATGTGTCATTTGTTTCATTTTTCAGGGCAGATAAGCCACCGAAACATTGTAATCTCTCAACTTGAGGAAAATCCAAATGACAGCGTTATCTTCAGTTCTGATGTAAGCATGGCCGTGTGCGTTTTTATGCCAAAGTTAATATGAAAGAACTGGGAGTGAGATGACAGCGCCTTAAACTGCTTACGAATCATTGTCATCAGTAGGTTGCACTCACTTTCTCTCTCCCTCTCTCATACTTCATGCTCCAGTTTAGCCCAACGAATCATCAGGATCAGGGTAAATAATTCATGCAAGGGGTGGTTTTGGTGTGCATGCCCTAGTTAGCATTTGCTTTGCTGACACCTGCTGGTGCAGCCATAACAAAAGCAATTAGATGCACGGTCCTCCAAGGGTACTCTGGCAATCTTTCATCCCCAAATATATTTGTTGTGCGCTCGCTCCATCTCTTTGCGCCTCTGCTGGAGTTTCAGGACCGTAAGTTCCTGCTGACAGATTCCCCCATGCTCTGCTGCCTTTTGTTGTTATCTGATTAACTGGAGCGAGAGACCAACCAGGATTCATTTCACTGCTGTCTCTCCTAATTTCATTCCAGGCTGTTTCCCAAACAATGCCTAGAATCTTAAGCTTCTCCTTGTACGTCTCCTGCTAACAACACAGAAACATGTTTGCTGAATTTGTAGAAGATACAGTATCTGTACCTTTAACTCCGCTCTGTGTCAGACTCGCAGCTCCAAACACATTTTTTTTTGCAACATTGCAATAACAGTGCTGCCAACTTGTGATGTGAATTGTTGTCTTTTGATAAATGCAGCTGACTCTCACTGTAAAGAACAGCTGAGGAGCACGTAGTGATTTGTTGGTTTTTACACTTTGTTGCTCGTCTTAAATTATAAAATATAAACGAACTAACAAATCATCAGTCGGGCAACAAATACTGATCCGTTTGTAATTGTTTGATGTATAAAACATGAGTAAATGGTGAAAAATGCTCATGACTATATCCTGGAGTCTTTTATCCCTCCAAAAAGTCCTAATTGTTGCACCTCTAGTCTTCAATAAAAATCTTGAAAAACCCCTTCAGACTGTAATGTTTACAACAATTTTAAATTTGAACAATGTTTAGATGTGATGTGATTAAATGCCTCAGTGCTTGTTTCAAGAATTGAGGGAAATC
Organism: Pseudochromis fuscus; assembly: GCA_900323345.1. Taxonomy (NCBI): domain Eukaryota; kingdom Metazoa; phylum Chordata; class Actinopteri; family Pseudochromidae; genus Pseudochromis; species Pseudochromis fuscus. The sequence goes on along the minus strand of OOFC01044196.1, from coordinate 10,616 downwards.
ACTGGTGTTTCAGAGAGTAACCTCTTTATTGGATGGTGATGTTGAGGTAATAAACTTTCATTTTTATGATTTGTCCCATCTTTTTTGGCACGTTTTTTTTATTTGGCAGAGTTGGCGATTCATGCTTGGTTGCCAATTTATTAGATAATACAGCCTCTCAATAAATCCTATCATCATGAAAGTCACAGTATTCAGTTTTTATTGAGACTGTCTTAAAGATGTGTTGATTCAACTGTATATTTTTCTCAGGGGATGTAGTTTACAATGCTTTTCGAGTGTGTTGTGTCATTCAGAGAAGTGGCTTCCTGTTGTGTTGTTAGAGCTGGTGTGGATAAAATAATAGAAGTGGATGTGCATCATTACCTTATGTAAGATTATAAGTCACCTATTTGCATTTTGGACTGACTGGCTTAGTAGTTAAAGTCTCATTTGGTGAAGCGGACAAACTTTTGTCACACTAGGCCTTTTATTTCACAACCTCACATTTAAGGTACTTACGACGACTGAACTGCTACTTTCTGTGCCCACATGTGAAATTTTTCTCTCCGTTTGACACCAGAACAAAAGAGAACAATAGCATATTGTAACCAGTCTGTGCCTACTGTAAGAAATGGGCTGTCCATTTTAAAAAGAGTGCCATATTTTTTGGTAGAAATTCCTATATTCCTGCTAAAAGAGCGGTTTGACATATTAACAATATGAAGTTTCACACTTTTTTATTCCTAACTCCGAGGTTGCGCCCAGGTGACAGTTCTCAGGTATATTTGAGATAGTGCTCCACTTTAGAGTATGACTGTTGGTGAAAATCCAGTGGGTGTAAAGTGCATTTCTATATGATGTGATTTGTCATTTTAGATATCTAAATAACACAAGTTGACATCTCAGACAGTCCTCATAATCTCCTGCTCCAAATGCCCCTCTGACGGAGTTAAGCCGGTGTGACTGAGCAAATAAAAAACTGCCAAGATATGAAACCTCTGAGAAAACCAATCAAGTGCATCTAAACTTCCTAAATCAAACTGATAAGATCAGCGAGCTGTAGTTTAGTCCCTGTAGGGCAATAAACTCGGCTTATTTTCTCTGCATAATTGGCCCAGAAACAATTCTAACAATCCCCATCCGACCCCAGACAAACCCCATGGCTGGAAATTAGTGCTTGTGGGTTGTATGAGTAAGTCGCAAAGGCCTTTGAAGAGTATTTTTTGAGCTCTAATAATTTAGACCAATAGGGAGGCCTCTGTATGGTTTGAGTGGTGCCTCACACTGAGCCGGGGTCTATGAGGCTTTAGAGAGATAACACAGAATTATTGCTAATAAAGCTCTCTGGATTAAACCATGGATTGTATATGTGTGTGTGTGTGTGTGTGTTTGTGCGACTGAGCTCTCGCCTATCTCTAGATGTATTCTCGCTCATTCATCTCCACTCTAATTTACATGAATACGTCGAGACAGATGCCCAACTTAAATAGAAACACAATATAAGTCAAGGGAAAGAAGAAAACAACCGTCATCAACCAAACAGCGGCACGCCTTGTATTTCACGTTGCTTCATCTATGGGATTCAGACGAGCGGGAGCACATGTTGAGTGGGCTTGATGGCTCAATCAGCGCAAGTTAATTACAGTCTCAGCTGGGAAGAGGCGCAGACAGAGAAGATCACCTTGGTGCAGATTGCAGAGTACAGTTTTAGGGTCTCCTGAAGGGCGCATTATGTGAGCCGAGAGGGGAACACGGCGGCGTGGCAGAGACGAAGAGCGTAAGGAAGCAGCAGGCGCAAACAGAGCTCCTCATTAGCTATTTGCGACTGTGGGGCATAACTGGCAAGTCACACAAAGTGAAAAAAACACAATCAAAGGGCTCATAAAATGGGGAACATCAATAAACAAGCACTCCGTGTGACCAATGAAGAAGTAATTAAATTGTGTTGACAAAGCTCGCTCGGTCAAAGAAAGCAGCAAAGTCGCTTTTATCTGTGAGGTGTGGGTTAAGAGGAGCGCAGAAAGCAATGGTTAATTAGCTCTTCCTCAGCTGTGTCATTGTGCTGCACAGTTACCAGAAACTTCTTTGATTTCCCCCTCTCATATTTGTGCTTTCGGGTTCCTCGTGGCTCAAAGGAGCGAAACCTTCTCATGAGAACAAATAAAAGGTTTGAAAAAAGCAATCAGAAGAGTTAGATCAAGTGCACAAAAAAACTGTCTGAAACCATTAAGGAGGATGTGCAATTTAGATCCCTCTTGCTGTTTGGGGAAATTTTCAACAACTTAACTTTTTACAAATGTTTACTGCTTTTAATTAGTCGCACTGTTGTACACACAGAGTAATGTCTCACCCATCACTTTCCAGCGAGGACGAATCCCAGTGTGACGTTTGGGATGGGCCTTGAAATATCTGGCCTTAATTAGTTTTATGATATCCGATAAAACCAATGTTGGCCTAAGTGAATGCTAGTATCAGCATATAGAAATTAATAGGAGAGCACCAGATGGGCTCATAATTTGATTAAGAGCCTGTCAGAGCTCCCCTCTGTTTACGATTTGATTGGGATTTTGTTCAGCTGTATTAGCACCAACACTTTCTTGTGTGCTTTGTTGTAAGCATAGTTCTACCACTCTCCAAATATGTTAGTAAATGAACACAGTACTAACTGTTTGTATCGTTTGGGTACAACAATTAGCAAACTTCAAAGCAATGTGTCCCTAATAGCTCCACCACAAACAACAATAACGTTCATATTACTTTAAACTTTTATTACGATCATATTATAGGAAAAAATACAGTCGGGTGGATGTATTTTTGTTACAAATAAATCTATTATCGATTAATAGATGTTGTGGAGTACATGGAGTACATTTTATATAGCGCTTTCATGACCTAAGCTAGGTCCCAAAGCGCTTTACAAGGCAACTCATTCACCCATTCACACACACACTCACACACCAATGGCTACCGAGCTGCCATACAGGGCGCTAGCCACCATTGGGAGCAACGTAGGGTTCAGTCTTGCCCAAGGACACTTCGACACGTGGACAGGAGGAGCAGGGGGTCGAACCCACAACCTTACGATTCACAGGCGACTCGCTCTACCACCTGAGCCCAGTTGTGTGTCCATAAAATGTCAGGAAAAAGTGAAAAATCAAAGTCAGAAACTTATTAATTTCATTTTGTTGTATGACTAAACTAGGAAGCACTCAGAGAGCACAAACCTCTGGCAAGGCATAATCCAGCCGTGCTGATGCTATAGACTGAACACCGTTGCCCTCTTGTGGTGACAGAGCAACACTATCCTGTAAAAACATCCGCTAGTAGTGTTCTGATATTTTCAAGTCCATGGCAGTCGACTGGTCTTCAAAGAAACATGTTCAAAAACATCACCAGGGTTTGTTATTACATAAGAATCACACAAAAAGAAGAACTGAGCTCTGTTTTACTGTATTGTGTTTTTCTATAACTAAGTGCGTACATCTAGAAATCCCTGTGGGCTCTCCAAGGCTGAAGAACAGCAGCAGAGTGCTCTGACAGGGCCCCAATTTGGCCTTTTGGGAGAGCTGTGCTGCTTTAAAGTCCTCGATCATAGGGAGGATTTCACCAGCATCAGTGCTGTGTGAATCAGCTGCTGCTGCTGCTGCTGCTGCTGCTGCTGCTGCTAAGTCAAGACGACACCACTCAAAGAACTGCAGGGCACAACATGAGCAACACACAGTATTGATCTTTTTGCCTCATACTGCGAGAAAAAGAAAAAAAAAAGTATTTCAACCAGACTTGGAGCTGTAAACCTTTCCCCCTCGGAGACTCGGAGTCTTATCAGATGTCCTTGTGTGGAAAGGGGAATTTTGACAAAACAAACTTTGCACAATTAATATAGAGAGTTGGAAATTAGACACTAGAGCAATTTCAGGGGTTAATAATGGAAAGTTGAACAGTGTGACCTGCTAATTACAGATGTTTAACTAAGATTACGCCATGCTATTAGGCCTGCTGCTCAGCCATGTGTGTGTCACTGAATTTCCACCATCATAATTATACTAACTACTGATGTACTGTGGTATATTGATACTCGTTGAGAGTGTGTGTCTGTGTGAGAGACAGTGATAATATGTGTCTAGGCCTCCAGTAGTATGCACGCAGGGCTTCACTTGAACTCGCTGTGCGGGACACGTATCGCTGCTTCCACAATTCGACTGACTCATGCTGTGGTTTGACTAACCGGGGGGATCGAGCGCGAGCTTTGCAATTGGTTGGCATCTGAAACATCGTTCTGGGCTCATTAAATCCCCAGATGGCGAGGGCACAGGAGCAGCAGAGTGGATAGTATTATTACCCAGCAGGGTGAGCCATGGACCAAATGGTGTCCTGGTCTGGCTCAGGACCACCAAACCACATCGAACCACTTCTGACTGTGAGCTCATCTGCTAAATGGTTTATCACAGAGCATGAACTTTTTACTGGCATGAAACAACAACAGCAACAACAACAAAAAGTCCACATGGTCTTTGGTTTGAAACACGACTGTAAGGATTGTTTAACAATATTTATTTGAGAAGAAAACAGTGAGGAAGAAACAGCTTGACAGATTTACTGTTTCACAACAGATGCAACTGAATAGGTTTTTTTTACTAATGATCAAATGTCATAAAAATGCCTCTCACAGGTTCCTAAAGCTTGACGCAACAATGTCAAATATCCTGTTTTATCCTACTAACAGACCAAAACTCAAAGATCATCAGTTAACTATATAGATTATTAAAAAACATATAAAATGATGCACATAGGAAAAAGTGAAACAAGGGATTTTTAAAATATTTATAAGAGACAAAGAACAAATGACTAAAAGGTTTTTTCTCTTTTTTTGATTGAGCAGCATCTACATCACAAACCTTCTACTTGCTGCCATAGTAATTCAATCACAGTGAGCACGACAGATACATGGTAACAGTAATAACACTGCATGTACAGCTCCACATATAGAAGTACCTACGTCGCTCTGTATCACAGAGTAAATGAAAGATTGAAACACGCTTGCAGAACTGCAGTAATTATAGATAACGCACGTTACCACCCGATCACGTTTGCTTCACCCTGCTCGTGTTGCTGTGGTGCTATCAACAGGGAATCTGTAGAATTAGCCAGTGAAACCTTTGATTCAGCCGCGGTGTGAGGTGTGGAAATATCTGAGGTAACACAATTCAGCCGGGGTTAAGAGTGCTTAAAACGAATAACTGAAAAGTAAAAAATGTCAATACAATGATGCAACATCTTTCCACCAGGTGATGACACCTTACTGAAGGAGAATATTTCTACAAATAATTTATAGTAACTTCGAGGAGAGACTATGAGCTTTGCCATGAGGCTGCACTATTGGCACTTCTTGCAGTTCAGAAAGTACTTTGATATATTAGCCTTCATTAATAAATTATTTATTGAAATAGATTTTCACAAATTGGCTCAGCACTCCTTGCCGAGCTCCAGCACTTACTTTAACTTATTCATACATCAGCCCCAGTCCTAACCCCATGGTGAGGACGGGTCATATTGACCTCGTATGGAGCACAGACGTCCTCACCTTAAAAGTGTAAAAACTCAAAATGGCCATCGCAAAGACAGAAGAGACACACTTAGACACATGCGCATGTGTTGTGTCAACAGTGTGAGAGAATTCGCAAACAGATGTAACGACCAGTCCGACTGCTTAAAAAGGAGAGAGCTGTTCCAACAGTGCAGATGGCCCTGGCAGGGACAAAATACCATCCAGAAATCCTGCTGTTTCCTCACAGCCTAATTCACCTCCCACTTAACACCACCCTCACATGAAACAAATAATAGAGTTGTTCGTCAGCGGAGCATAGGCTGCACACATGACACGGCTCTGTCTCGTTTCAGGTTTAAAAATAAAAACATTTCTCAGATCAGTCACACATGATTTGACATTTGCCTCTGTCGCCCACACGGAGGATTCAGCACATCCGAGCTCCTCAGAAGGAAGAAACGATTTTGAGTGTTTGGTCCTCACTCTGAGCAGAAACTCATTAAGCAAGGTCCTGTTTATTAAATGCATTCAGCTGGTGACAGTTGCGCTCCAAAGAAAATCAGAGGTCTTTTTAGGAGAGGAGAATATGAGGACGTCTGAAAAGCAGCATCTACTTTGGATACAGGAGAGACTCATAAAGCAGAGAGAAAAATGTTTGGTTTCCTTATTATCTGTGGCAAGCAGACAGCTGGGGGAAACTGAGAGGTTTATGAGTAATAGGATGAAGAAGAGAGCTGTGGGCCTCGGCTTTGTGATTAGTTATATTTGTCAGACTTTAGATGTGTCACTGCGTCCATTTCTTATTTTATTTTATTTTTGCATCTCATGATATTATCATCCCACTTGGGCACTGCTGCAGTTTTTAATGGACTCTGATACCCAGAGGAAATTTATTTCCCTCAGACAAATTTAATCAATCACTTGAAAATAGTGGCTTCTCCTCTACTGATGGCTTATCACTCACCTGCTAACCCGACTATCGCTCAAGGTTTTGCAAGTGCAGTAGGGCCCTTTGTCCTGTAGGGGGCAGACCGGAGCTCAAGAGACAAATTACATTAACAACTTCCTGCTCATTTAGCTACAACCACAAATCAAATGTTTGTCACAATGAGATAATTTTATGGGTATCAAACATTTCTTGTTGTAGGTTCTATAAAAGGGCGTTTTAATTTGTTTGTATATTTTTATTTAATAGTTTTATTTCTCCCACTTGACAGTACTAAAATAATCTGAAAGTACAAATTGTATCGATTGTAAAGTTGTTGCAGCATGTGTATTTTAAAGCACAAAGTTATATAAAAATACTTCATATTCTGTGTTTCAAATATATTGACCCGTGGAGCTTAAAATATTCAGTGAGCTGGATTATTAGGAGAAAAATACAATCTTAGCTTTGAAACTGTCAACACTTTGAACTTTTTTCAGGGAAATTATGCAACTGTGGCAAGTTTTTAAGACTTTTTTAAAAAAAATTATTTATTTATTTTTTTATGGAAAATTTGGATTTATTCAGCTCCAAATAGTTTTCCAATACTTTTGTCAGAATTTTCTTTGCAACTGAAAAATCAATGAATCCTGCGTATATCTTTTTACTGGATTACTCAGTTTTGAGATGATGAAAGACTTCTGAGGTGCTGTGGATAAACAGGACTGTTTGAATCTTTGTAGAGATTGCTGGATACATAAAACATTACTGTGCAGGTTTCAAGGGGTTTGGTCTAATTATATCCAACTGCTGCTGCATCTTGGTTTATTTAATTAACTGTAATAGTAATAAAATCAGTGAGATACTGCTTCAGATAATCCCTGTAGGAAAATAAAAGATAATTACATGTCTTTTATTTTGGTCTTGAGCATAAGTATTTGTCTGATGTATGTCTTTGAAATGTATCTACAACCTTTAGCTGAGATGGAGAATGTGATTCATCTCAGTCTCTTCTCAGCTTCTGTTGTAACTTCAGACACTGTAAATACAAAATAAAGTGTAGTTTTAGACCTTTTTCAAGAGTATATGGCAAAATTGTTAAGGCAGAGAAAAATTTACCTAAAAAAGTCAAGACTAGTTTTCATAGATTTTTAAGTAGTTTTGTGTAAAACTTAAGTACAGTGTATACATTTTAAGTATAAAGACAGGCTACGAGTGGCCCAGACTGGCTGTAGATGTCATGAACATGATAATGCTTTAATCTGAATTAATTTGGAATTGAAATATAGATATATAACAGACATCATTACTGGAAATGCATTATTCTGTTAAACTATTATCTTTACCCCAGCTTGCAAATTTTACTGAGTGTGTGTGTGTTTTTTTAACATATATATTATTTTATTTTATGATTTTCCTTGACAAATTTCATCATTCAAACTTCCACAAGTCCAGTATTGTTAGAAAGCTCTCTCACTCCCACAGCTGCCTCAGGGTTGTTGCGGGTTGCTGTGTTGTATCATCCTGTGCTGCACCTTGCACATCACCAGCTGTAGGCCATAATATTCTTTCATATATATATCTGACGGTCACATCCCATTGACCACATACCCTCCAAGCCTTTTTTGCATCAGGCTTGTGGTCAAAGTATTCCCTTGTTATTTCTGTCATAGTACACCCTGCACATCCTCATGCACACCTCCCAGAAAAAACTGCAAGAGATCTACGATAAGAATACAAAATGTCTGCGAGGTCTTTTGTGTTTGAAGACTTTTGTGATTCGTGATCTCTGTTTGCATGTGCCTTGCATGAAATCACGCCACAAAGAAACGACCCCACACTCAACATTTGTGGTAGCCCACATGACAGATCTCAGATTTTGCCTTCAGGACTCGTCCTTTACTTTCTAAACTGGCCTTTAACATGATCATCGTCTGTGAAGTGAAAACATCTGATTTTCTCACAGGGAAGAAAAAAAAAAAAGTGTGTGTCCATGGTCCAGTGATGAAACTCTAACACATTGCAAAGCACCTCTCCAGCAGAGCTGCAGATAGCGCAGTCTGCCGATCACACTGTTGGACGGCAGTGGAGGAAGCAGTACCAGAGTCCGGTCCGCTGACCTCTGTAACGCTCGGCGCCGGAGCTGACGGTGTCGGCGCAGTGAGCAGAAACGCAGGTTAGCATCAGGATGTGTGCCACGCTGCTCTGACTGTCTGTTTCTGGACATTTACATTTGTTGGACACCACCTTTGTAAAACTTTGCAGCAATACTGACATCATGGTATTTACAGTTTTGACTGACATTAGGTTTGAATCATGAGACTTCAAGAGTGATGAGTTGAATCATCTACATTTATGAAGAAACGCTGCTTTTGGTGCAGTGTTATTACTATAATTATACTGATTGGCCTACATAGAGGGCTGTATTTGGTAGCATTGACTCTGGCTTTGATTAAATTACTGAGTTAAGTTCTTGATTAGCTCAATGGGTGGCAAAGTCTCTTTTTTTGTTTGATATAAGGAAGGCACATAATCATTTAATTAATAATCAAAATTACAAACATTCACATCAACAAGTGCACAAATAAATAATACTCAGTCTTGATCAGGGAAAGCAAAAAAGTTTTCTTTTGTTTGAAACGTCTATTTCATTTTCCTGAGTTCACACCACAAAGCTTTAGATGGTCAGTTTCTTTGCCAACAGAGACCCCGTGAACAGGCAGTGATTTTGTTGCATGAGCTTGTCTGGGAGACTGTGAGCAGCGTTTGAAGCTGCGTGTGATGGAGAAAACCTGCCAATGGGCTCTGCAGGCAACACTGGCAACATTCGTCTTTTCATTTCTGAAGTTAAAAAAAATGAATAAATAAAAGGTGTTTACTTGAGAAACTTTCCCTCTCCAGAGGCTGGAGTTAGCCCATGTGTGATTTTGTGCGCCTGCGTGTCCATAGCGTGTGAACTGATGTGTGAACCTTTCATGGAAGAGTGAGGAGCCTGTTCATGTGAAAGGAAAAAACAACATCTTGTTTCATCCCCTGAAACTCTTGAATGAATAATTGACTCACCTCTGACACACAGAACTTCAGCTGGCAAGACACAAAGTAAGGAAAGTTAGTATGATGTAGCTTTTATTTTATTTATTTATTTTTTATTTAAAATTATGTTTCAGCATAAGAAGAGGTGATAGAGAGGCAGTTAACACTTTTGGTTGATTGGATCTAGGGTTGCAAAGGGGTGGAAAATTTCTGGTAAATGTCCAGAAACTTTCCGGAAACTTTCCATGGGAAGTTAAGCTCAGGAATTTTGGAAACTTTCTATGGGAATTTATGGGAATTATTGAGAATTTATGGGAATTACGTGGGAATTGGGGTTAATTTAAGCAAACCGTATCATATACAAATAACAAAAAAGCTTGTAAAACCACTCATGCAATGGCATGAACAGAAATATATTTGGCTAAACCACTGGGATTGTCTTCAAAATATTTTATAATTGATGTATAAATTCTTGTATGGTTACAGAAAACCATCTTGCAGGAGTCAGAAGAAACAGCATCACATTTGAAGGAGCTACAATAAGCTAGCCTCTTAAATGGTCAATGAAATGAAACATAGCTTACATTTAGCACCTAACTTACCAGCTAGCTACTGTATGAATACATTTTTATTTAATTTTTGCAAGTTAAACAGTTATACCATTATAGATCAAATATATTTACCCCATAATATTATAAAAAACTTACTTGACTTTATATAATCCACAGGCTCAACTGTGTGGCTTTAATAGTCTTGTGCTTTGGGCTCAAAAGTGTGGCCTCCAGGGTTTAAGCATCATCTGTGCATGCATGCGGTGTGGCTTCAAATGATTGAGGAGTGTAATAGCATTAAATGTGGTTGTTTTAGCCAAGATTATGCTACAGTATATTTTCCCCAACTATATTTAAGTTCCCTGTTGAGGGCAAAGTGTTGAATCCATGGATGGAACTGGAGCAGACAAGGAGCTGTCCAGTGCTGAATCCATGGATGAAGCGTGAGCAGGCAAGGAGCTGTCCAGTGCTGAATCCATAGATGGAACAGGAGCAGGCAAGGAGCTGTCCAGTGCTGAATCCATAGATGGAACAGGAGCAGACAAGGAGCTGTCCAGTGCTGAATCCATAGATGGAACAGGAG
>OOFC01044195.1:0-24845 GCA_900323345.1 Pseudochromis fuscus | reverse complement strand
ATCAGCAAGTCTCCTTGAGAAGAAGAAGCCACGAGTGCAAACGCCAATGTCACGCAGCTCGGAGGCGGGGAGGGAGGCGGAGACGCTCGCTACCGGCGCGACGTGGACATTTCTGTTGCGGCCCATTGTTTTGAGTAGTGGTAATGACGCCGGGTCCATTGCTAAGGCTACGGCAGTAATGTATTACAGTGCCGGGCTCTCTGCTGGGGATATCAGCCCTGCTATCTTTATAATGCTCCGGAAACACAGATGACATCTAAAAGCCCTTTGTAGAGCTGTTAAAGTGATGTATGAAAGTATATGGTGGAGGATGCATCGGTACCACGAAATATAAAGTTAAAAAATGGGCTATAAAAGGAACACACGTGCAAAACACTCCTCACACACCTATGCACATACACATCTTCAAAGGCTTTACATTATTGTGTTACCGGCCCTTTAAGAACAAAACTGGTCTCTATATTAAAATGTTAATATTACTTTGAGAGCTGCAGAAGTCTTGTAAAACAGACTCAATTAGAACCTCAGCCATGCATGTAAAACCTACTTTTATTAATTTTTTTGGGTTGTGTGCTCTCTGGTCTTTAACTGTAATGAGATACCATTCATTAAAAATGCTCCCTCCACTTATTGTCAACAGCATCTTCTTCTTCCTTCCCTCACCACAAAGAAGAGGACGGGAGATTCGAACTGTCGTCGAGGCTCCTCATCAGTCACCGTCCTCGTTAAGAGCTCATTAGCTTCATTAACCAGGTAGCAGCGGCACCACCATCAGCATCCAGATAATTTCCCAGCGGTGCTCTAAGAGTGTCAACACGTATGAACACACCTGCATGTATAAACAGCCTGGGATCCTCCAGAGGCTGACCTGGTGTTATTTATGCATGTGAGGGATCGGCTGCTGCTGGAGAAGCTGCAGAGGAATCTGTCTTGGTGTTTTTTTTTTTCTTCTGGGGAGGACGTGTCAGCAGCTTTTAGCGGGTTAATGGTGAGTCTTTGTGGCGAGCCAGTTTCAGGCAGCAGTTTTTATTTTCGGTGGCTCAGACGCAGCTACTGATGCTGTTTCTCTCTCAGATATAAAAGTCTGGAGCTCGGGGAATTTGAGGAGCTCGACATCAAAGCGCTTTGCTTTCCCCAAATGATTCACAAGATCTGTCGTCAAGCTGGAGAAAGAACAATAAAAAAACTTGGTACCAATAAAAGTTATGTAGCTGGTGTTTCACTTTATATCCACTGTCTTAGGTATGTGTGTGTGTTGTTTTTTTTTAAATTCATCAATATTAATTATCTATTAGAAGATAGTGTGTGTGCAGAGCTGGTTGTTGTTATTCTACAGAAGTTTATAAGCTCATTTTTAAAGCTTTTACTTGTGAATAAAGTTTTTAATCTGTATTATAAACCAAATTACAGTTACCAGCCCAGTCCATTATTTTCAGTGGATGTGTATGTGAACAATGCATACTATATACAAGCTGTTAACAACCACTGTTCACCCATTAAACTGCTGTGAATATGAATTTCATAAATATACAGAAATCTCTTGGTTGCAGCCAAGTTAACACAACACCATGTGTATCTGTTATTAACTACTAGAGATAAAATATCAACACAGGCAGTTATTACATTTTTGTGTAAATGTGTTGCCTATTTGTTACACATTTTTAAATATCCATGCAACATAAGATTAGAAATATTATAAGTCCACTTTTCTTTTATTTTAGTACAGCTTGTAGGTTTGGTCCCAACAGCTTCAGTAGTTGGTTGCAGTTGGTTGTTTAATGCAGGCTGGTGGTGCACAGTACATTTATCATTTTAGCTAAAAACAAGAGAAATGATTATATCTTTGAATATTGTTGCGCTATGTTGATATCCGTTTTTGGAAAAGTATAATTTTGTTTTAAGACAAAAAAGAGAATCTTGACCTTTGACCTGCTGGGATCAGCCTCAGGAAACACAGGTGATACTCATTTGTGGGGTTTTTACTTTAAACAAACCACCACATATTACACATGATTATCTGTTAGATGAAATGCAGCTGAAATGTGAAATGTGCATCATAGACAATAGTTTTTTACAGTGACCTCCTAAAAGTGCTACTACAACCTTGTAAGGGCGGCTGTGTTCTGTAAGATTGTGGGTTCGATACCCGGCTCTTCCTGTCCACATGTTGAAGTGTCCTTGGGCAAGACACTGAACCTTAAGTTGCTCCCAATGGTGGCTAGCACCTTGCATGGCAGCTCTGTAGCCATTGGTGTGTGAGTGTGTGTGTGAATGGGTGAATGAGTTGCTTTGTAAAGTGCTTTGGAAAACAACTGGTCGATAATGTAACAAAAGTGCAGAGCCTGAAATGTAATTAAAAAATGTAATAAAACCCAAAATGTAAGAAGCTGTAACATTATGAGCAAAGTTGTTACTTTTTGGGTTCAGCATCTTGTTACATTGTTGACCAGTTGTTACATTTTTGTTTTTGTTACATTTTTCTTATTACATTTCGGGTCATTGTTGCATATCGGGCTCTCACAAACCTGCTTTCTGCTTTTTCTGTCTGGACAAAGTCAGAAAAGTTGTTAAAATGTGGTGAAGTGTGTTTACCTTGATGCTAACTTGCTGGTCGCTGTGTTTAGCGAGCTCTATCAGGCTGACGTCGTTGTGCAGCAGGTTCTCCAGGCAGCCGTGGAAGTTCCTCTTGGAGTCGACCTGCTTCTGAGACGCTGCACCGATACGCAGCTGTAACAAAACATGGATTAGCTGTGTAAATGTAACACCTGTCTGTGTAGGTGTGCATCTTCAAACCCACCTGTTCAATGTCCCAGTGGCTGAACTCCTCGGGGATCTGAACCTTCTCCGTGTGTTTGTCCACAGTGAGGTTGAGGTGAGCGTTTTTCTGCTCCAGCACCACGTGGTGCCAGTGCTGATCGTCCAGCAGGCTGCCGAGGGAGGCCAGGCGGCGGGGTTCAGAGGAGGAAGTCCTACCTGGAAGAAGAGGACAGAATTAAAACGCAAGAAAAAAGTTAGTTAACAAAGGATGAGGAGGTGGTGAAGGAGAGAAAGAGGAAGGAGAGCAGCAAAGACGAGGAGGAGGAAGGTCAGGTGGAAGCAACAAGAAGTAGGAGGATGGAGAGGAGGCGTAAACAAGAAGTGGGTGGAGAAGGTGAGGAAGAGGAAAGGTGAGAGGAAGACAGAGTTGTCAGCGGGTGAACGGCAGCGAGGATGGATGAATGGCAGCCGGAGAATGGGAGGCGGGAGAGGATGAAGCCGACGGAGACAAATAGAGCGTTGCTGAAAACTAATCACATAGTGAGAAATGAAAATTACAAAGACAGACTGAGTCTTTTAATCAACACGTCAGCACTGCTCAAATTGCAAAAGTCTAATCTCGACATAAGAAAAGGAGAAGAAGAAAGAAACCTTGTGTGTAAAATTGGAGGAGATAAAATGAAATTGCACCGAGGGGAAAAAAAACACTGACCAGAGTTTGGTTATTTGACTTATCCAGTTACGGTGGCTGTCTGGGCTGCAGGTTTGCCTCCCTCCATTAACAGCAGGGAACCTATTTGTGCTTTGTAACTAGCTGTCTTTACTTGTGATCTGACAGCCTGTTGTTTGTTGTCTCCTCATTATCTGACCTGCTTATGTCTGACAGGGAAGCAGCAGCATGAAGACAGCTACAACCCACCACACTCCCTCCTCTCAGCGTCCCACAGGGAGGATCACGGCGGGGTCACGCTCGCTCGTCTCATTAGGAACCACTGGATATATCTGCATGTCTGCGCTGATAACCAAAGCCAAATATGCGATAATGCTTCATTTGAAAAACTGCAGATGAAATATGGGGAGACATCATTAATGATAGATGAGCACTAGCTGGTCCTAATAAGTGGATCCATCTCCATCCCCCACTGGGGACGGGGGAGAAAAACTTCTGCTGAGAGGAGCAACTGCAGGGAGAGCAGACGACTGCTGCTCATTAAAAATGTATCAGATGTTCTTCAGGGAGAGGAAGATCCAACTTTACATGGAGACAGAGAGGAAGATGATGGACAAATGTATCTGTTGTTGTTTGTTGTTTGGACCCCCGTTTACCACACCGAGGTAGCGATGAGTCTTCCCGGGGTCCACACAAGTAGAGATTGCATCATAATGCAAAACATCATAAATAAATCACAAAGCAAATAAACCAATAATGTAAACAAATCCAGGGCAAGAAAAAACAGAAGGAAAGAAAAAATACTATAAATAAACAACAATGAAAGTAATAATATTCACATCCACATGCTTTGTCTGAAGTGTTAATGAGACATAAATACAAGAGTCAGCGGGTGGTGGTGGTATTTCTTTGCACTCTTTTTAAAAACTGCTTGAAGACAAATTTTTCAGTGTTTTCCATCACACTGTATGACACAATACATCGCATTGCATTAGTTATTTGAACAGGAAATTAAAAACAATGGTTGCTGCCATTGGGATCTTTATATTTGTTATGAAACAGAAATATCAGCTCTTCTTCGAGTCGCGTGGTTTTATTCTGGATTTATTGTAGGTTTGTTGATGCAACCATACAACAGGTGGTAATTCAAATAAGTAAAAACTAGTTGAACAATTTCAGAAATGCACTGATGTGGTAACATTTTAGCAACACTGCTTCTCTACCTGTTAACTAAGGACCTATACTGAGTGTACTGTTTTATGCTATTACAATGTTTTCATCATTTTGGAAACACTACTGAACAGATCTTGATGATTTTTACTCTGGAGTTAAAGTATTACCCAAGTAACTATTGAAAACTGTGGCGATATTTGGGATAAGATCAATAATCTAATCAGCAGTGGTGGTAAATACAATATCACATCATCTGCATACATAATATTTCCTGCTTGATTTTGAACAAGACCTAAACTACAATGGCCCTGAACAGCTTCCTTGTGGTACTCCACATTTGAACTCTTTCACTGTTGAGTATGCTAACCTCATGCTAACCTCAAGTTAGCATCAGGTGATGTTTATGCTGCTTCTGTGAGAGAATATATTTCACTACCGGCTGAAGGAGAAAAACAACTTCATCCAGACAGAGAAAGTTCACCTGAGAAGAGTCTGTCCTGTCAACACAGTCGCTGTGATGACTGATCTGATTACAGTCTGGACGAACACAGCGAGAGACACAGCGTGATCGATATGAGAGGAAGGATAGCATAACTTCAAATCAAATAAGATCTCTGTGCTGGCATTGATTAATGAAACGGTTATTCTGTTGTAGCAGGTAGAGAAGAGGACCTTACAGGACTGATATTTCATTGGATGGATGATTTGATTAGTGCATGAATGATGGGAAATAGGAAGCAGGAATCAATATGGGAGATCAGAGGCCTAAACAGAAGAGATTGCTCAAGTAATAACAAATAAATAGAGCCATCTCTTTACTCCTCTTCATCAGTCTCTCTTCATTTTTCTTTTTTTGGACTTTTTGGCTGTGAAATTATTACCAGAGGGGAGGGATTTTTTCAGTCTTGTAGAGTTAGTGAAGGACTTGAAGACTGACGACCTTTCTGGTGTTTTAATGTAAAATTTAAAACATGTAGCCGAAAAAAGCCGTAAGTCTAAAGTGTATCCCAGACCATTCCCAAGTTACTAGCTACCTTAGCCTGTAGTGTTTCTGTGTTCATAATATACTATAAAGTAAGTTACAGGCAAAACTCACTGTTACAGTTCTGAATTCAAAGTCTGTGATGGGTGTGGTCAGCACCCACCAACCTGCTGATACAGGTGAAAAATGACTTTGTCTAATTGGTTGAAAATTTGTGAGATCACATGGGTTGTTGTCACCACAGCAGAATCTGCAAAACATCTGTATCCACTGCCTTCACAGTCACTTTATCCACTTTACCCTGTTTGTACTGAAGAGCAACACCAGTGAAGTTTCGGCCTTGAGCCCATGTGATGTCATCAATCATGGCAGCCCGGTCGGGGGAGAGGACTGCCATACAAAAACACTCACACATATTTCATAAATGGTGCCTGAAATCTTTCTTGTGAGCTCTCAATATTACAAGTTATCAACCTATGCATGTTCGTATGACGTTCCTATATATCCTATATATACTGTACATACTCAACTAGCCAAGACAATACTCTATGGGAAGTATAGTGACTAACTACATTTTGAAAATCCCTGAAAAGCTTGTGCTGCAGATATAAAATCAAACTTTATTCTGCCGCTGCGTGGTTTGCACATCACCTCAAAAATAGTCCATTCAAGAAAACTGATCGTTATAGTTTTTAAATGTGTCATTTGATACATTTTAGGGTGTTTTATTTTGGATTATTGAATACAAACAGCAGACTAATCAGCACAGTGTTTAAGCAAATTCTCCCAAAGTTTTACTATAAAAACCTGGAGAGGAGACAGAGAGTCTAAGATGTTAATGACATTATGTTTTATATTCATTTCCCTTATCCTGACCAGAATCTGTCTTTTTATGAATTTAATCAGACTTAATTTGAACTACGTGGCCATGAGCAAGACACTGCTCAGAAAAAAATAGTTGAAAAACTAGTTTAAACTGCAAATGACTGCAGCAGTTTCCCTCATATCCACAAGTTGCTGTCTCATCATTACAGCCTGTGCTGAACACTGGTTTGTATCATTTTCTCATTCTGCACATGTCCTCAAGACAATATCACTTCACTGTATCTTGTCTGCTTTTCTATTATGGCTGCTCAGAATCTGATCGCTCTTATCAGAAATCCGGCTGCTATAATTATTTCAGCAATTGACTCTCATAAAGCACAGTGTCTGTCACAGAGGCTCCGTAATGATTCACAGCTCGGGTCACCCACAAAGAAGTTTGCAGCCAGACTTTCTGCTGCCTCAAAAGTTTTTGTCGTTAGTTTTGTTTCCCCTGTTGTGTGAGGTGACGAGAGGTCGTTCAAACTGAAATCTGATCAAATGAAAGAGTCCTGTGCAGGTATTATGTTAACTTGTCTCAATGTGAGCTACTGCAGGAGATATCTGTATTTCTACATGAAGTCTACTGCAGCTGCTGACTGACTGTGGACTTTATAAAAAACAGAAATGCTGTAAAAGAACAATAAATGCATCAAAACATAGAACTTTGGACACATTTTGTTTCCTCAAATATAAACTGGCAGGTTGTGAAAAGCCCGGTTTCTAATCATGGATATAAGGATCTGAACAAAGTAGGATCAAATACCAAATACAGGCAACAGCGGTGAATAAATTAAATATAGATCTTAGATGTATTAGATAGCATTAGCAGCTAGCAATTAGCATTAACATGTTGGGCTTAATGTTGCTTGTATAGTCTCTCGGTGTGGTGAGCTTGTTTTAAGTAGTATCTTAGCAGTTAGCATTAGCAAATTAGCATTAGCAGTTAGCAATACCAGTTAGCATTAGCAGTTAGCATTAGCATTGTATACTTTGTCTGGGGTGAGCTTTTGTCTGTGGTGAGTTTTAAGTATTAAAAGCATCTTAGTGCTTAGCATTAGCATGTAGCAGTAGCAAGTTTGGTGAGTTGGTTTGTGTAGTCTCAGTGTTTGGCTAGTGTAGGAGCAGTGTGAACTAGCACTAGGGGGGTGACTCAGGGATGCCAGAGTTCACCGCCTAGCCTCCTGGAGGTGTCGGGGAACTAAGTAGGTGAAACACCGTTGAAGGGAGGTTTCCACCTGATGACCCCCAGAGACGTGTTGGGAATCACTGCTCACTGGTGTGTATGGTGATAGGTACTAGGGCCTTCATTGAGTGTAAATCCTTGTTGTGAGCACAAGTCTCTTGTGTTTTAGATCAACATAGTGAACCTGCTAATTTTTCACAATAAAAGCCTTGTTAGAGCCTGATATGTGACAACGACCAGAAATGTAACAACGTCCTGAAATGTCATAAAAAAATGTAATAAAACCTTAAATGTAATAATTGGTCGATAACGTAACAACAGTACTGAGCCTGAAATGTAATTAAAAAAATGTATGCCTGCCTCAAAATGTAATAACTAACCCAAAATGTAAGAAGTTGTTACATTTTAGGCAAAGTTTTTACTTCTTGGACTCAGCATCTTATTACATCATTGATCAGTTGTTACATTTTGAGTTTTAATACATTTTTTATTACATTTCGGGCTCAGCACTTTTGTTACATTATCAACTAGTTATTACATTTCGGGTTTTATTACTTTTTTTTAATAACAATTCAGGACGTTGTTACATTTTGGGTCATTGTTACATATTGGGCTCTAACAAAGCTTTTATTGTGAAAAATTAGCAATCAAGTGAACCTATCAGACTGAAGAAATTAAAAATAAAGGCCTCAAGACCTTCTGCAGTTTAAGTCCTGGTCACTACTGGAGGAGGATTTACAGTAATACAACACTAAATGCTGAGTTTTAATGATTTCCAGACCCCTTGAGGACTTGAGTTGTTTTAATTTGAGTTCTTTTGACTTGAAATGATGAGTTGAACAAATGCACCGCTGAGAGTTGGCTCATTAAATTTAGTTTTCAAACAGCAGACTTCCAACGATGCATTGTTTGGGAGTTTAAACTCTCCTGCTGACTTTTCCTTTTCGTGATTTGAAGAAAATATTCACAAAGGGAACTGTGTGTGCCGTTGTGTCTCTAATACGTGGTGAATTAGGCCATGGTTATTTAACACAGATTTCAGTTCCCACCTCAGTGGACGTAGAAGTTAATAAATCCTCCAGAGCAGCGTTGCATGTGGTCTTTGTGCTGACTCTGGGATAAAACAGACTCAACAGCTGCAGCTGAATTAACTAAAAAAGGTTAAAAAAAAATCCATATTAACCGTCTCTGACTGATCTATTGACTCAACCTAACCCACAGCTAGATTCACAGTTTCAAAACATGCTCAGTTAACTCACATTTTTACTACACTTCTGTTTCTCAGTTGAACAAACTTGCAACAATCTCCACAAACGCAGCCTTTAAACTTTCTTCTGGATTTGGTCTGAGGTCGTTTGATATTTGCTGTGAGACTTTGTAACCTGTTTAGTTGCAAATGCAGTGTCACAATATACCAGTAATTACATTCTGAAGTGCAGCAGAAGTAGGTGACTGTGATTAATGACCTGGTTACTACTTTTAAATCCATGAGGGGTGTAGCGTGGCGTTCTTACAGCACTGAGGCTTTCCATACCCGTCTTGAAAAATGGGGTAATTTCTGTAACACGGACTCATATTTGGACCTCTGCCTCCTCGTACCTTCATCAAATAAACCTGCTCAGATGACTCGTCGAGGATGTAATTATGTTGAAATGATATGAGAAGAGGATGTGATGAAAAGTATCACAAAAAATTATGTCATTAGTAAAGCGACAGGGGCAGAAATTCAGGTTATACTTACAACACATTACATGATGAGACATTAGCCTCCGCTGAAGAGTAATTACCGTATTTTCTGCACTATAAGCTCCACCTAAAAACCTTTAATTTTCTCAAAAAACAACAGTGCGCCTTATAATCCGATGCGGCTTATGTATGGATCAATATTGGTTAATTATGGCTGCCGTAGTCAGGGGGCGTCACCGAGGTAACAGTGGTAAAAACGGTAAAGGGGAATTCCTGTTGTACCTTGCTGTTGGTAAAAGATAAAACTACATCACTGACGTTACCTCGGAGAAAAAAAATAAAACAGCTGTTCATGTAGCTTTGAACTGTGACAAATGGAGTTGGAAATACATTGTTTTCAACGAAGGAGGCACAAATACCAGTAAGAGCTACCGGTACATACGGTGCGTATTGTGAATGTACTAGCTTGTTTTGGAGTGAACGGAGTTGTCAGAACGTTGGTTTGTTTTCTATGAATAAAGTTTGACTGACTGACTTTAGCGCAGCTCCATCTAGATCTAGATTTTTTAGGATGAGAGCTACTTTCAAACGATAAACCAAGTCGCGAGCTACCTCTACTCTCCTTAATTATGTGTATTTTTTGCCAGGTACATATTTAGCACATTATTATTTGCTTACCTTTAATGAGATGCTGGACACTGCATGCTGTCCACCAGGGCCCTGTAATCTGGTGTGTATCCTGAGAGGTTCACTCTTGTTTTATTATTTTTATTTACATTTTGGATTTGCTTGGCGAGCTACTTATTGAGTGCTCGAGAGCTACCTGTTGGAGACCGCTGATCTGGATGGATGGATAACACAACCCCAGCCACTACAGTAGTTTCTATTCTATGAACCTTATACATGAAAACAGTTTTAAAATAGGCCATTCATTGAAGGTGCGCCTTATAATCCGTGCGCCTTATAGTGTGGAAAATACGGTAATCTACTATCAAGTTTCTAATCTGTCTATGGGCTCCTCTGTTATCCAGAGCAGAGCGGCTGGTTCGCTGCAGAGCTGTTACTCAGCGTTGCCTCATAAAGTGAACTTCATCTGCACCGGCGGGGTCAGATCGTTACTGATCGCCCAACAGAGCGGACCGTGCATGAAGTCAGCATCAACAGCAAACGACCTAAATCACACCATCTATAACCTGAAATTTTTTTAAAAAAGGTGAAATACTCGAATCGCTCAGACATATCCAAAAGGCAGAGATATATAACAATGAAGGGAACACAGAGAGGATGGTTGAGGGGAGATATCAAAAGTGTGTGTGTGTGTGTGTGTGTCAGACAGCAAGACAGAAAAATGAAGGAAGTACAAAAAGGCGAGTGGTCTCTTCTGATGGGAAAAAAATGGACTGAGAGATCTGTGGAGACAAACCAAGACAAACAACAGTAATTACAACTGAAGAGGCGGAAAACAGAGGCGAGGAGTCATGCAAGGGAACACAGGGCGGTGGAGAGGGACTGAAACAGAGAGGACGATGAAAGGCAAGACGACTGTTTGTTGTTTTCACTGTTGCTTAACTCTCCTCTGTCATTTCAATGGATGGCTTTAATTTCTCCTCACCGGGCTGCAGCATTTCTTACATACTTTTTATGGGTTTATGTAACATGACACACAGTCTGATTAAGGAGGTAGACGTTTCCACTTAAATCGCAGATGATTTAAGTGGATTTTTTCCCTCCAAGGTGACACAGTTCGTCTTGTTAAGTCGACGGTTTTTCAAGGTGAACCACTTGTTTTAATGATGCAGACATTCTTTAAGATGTCTGGGTCGTTATTTTAAAGGTTCTCATGAAGTGAGTGCTCTGTAACCTTTATTTAAGATGTTATTTTCTTTAAGGGTGCGCAATCATCTGCTCTTTAAGGGAAGCAGACGGATGTACGTGGACGGCGGATGGATGAAAGGAGGCTGGACAGATGACGGACGGACGGATGAAGGAAGATAAGGACGCTGAGGTGAAGAGCTTTCCTGAGAAATAGATGTCAGAGAGGTGGATAAAAGTGAAGATGAAAACAAAGATGAGGGGATAGAGAAAATACTTTGAGGAGATATGAAGTGGAGAGAGGGCAGAAAAGATGGATGGATGGAGCGATAAAGCCAGATGGGAATCCTGATGAGAGGTAAGCCATATGGTGATGATTCAGCATGGCGGGCTGACAACCTCAGGTTTAACCCCTGTTTACACACACACACACACACACTGCTGTACAGACTGTAAGCCATGCATCAAGTCTCGCAGAGTCCAGCCCCAACACATGCTACGGTGAGCGGGGACCATCCATCACTTCTGTAACTAGACAGAGATGCAGCAGCAGAGTGGGAGCGAGATATAAACCAATCAGGTGGCAGCGTGCGTGTCGACCATCTCACCCACCAAAAAACAATCTAAAGTTATCCGGGAGGAGTTTATATTGTCCTCGACCTTTATACAGATGGTCTGTACCGATACAACCATAAACTGACTCAGAGATTCGGTGATGAAGAAGAAAAATGTGTCGAACGAGTTAAAAAAAAAAAAAAAAAGTCGTAGAAATGTGTGTACCTGCCCAAGAAATGCAAAGTAAAATATGCACTTTATGCCATTTTGACTGCTGGATTTAAAATAAAAATGGCATCGTCGACAAAAAACAAATGTATACTCCTGGTAAGTGTAACATTGTAATCTAACGTGTGTACCTGTGAAGCTCAATCTATATTTCAGTCTTTAAATAATTAAATTTAGCAATATTATGATGCTGTTTGATTCATTTGTTCTGATCAATCTTACTTTAATTCCTTGTTGTGTCCCTGAAAATGTTTCACAATAAAAGCCCTGTTATGAAATGAAGAGTTTCTCTCCACTGAAATGC
Source organism: Pseudochromis fuscus (assembly GCA_900323345.1). Lineage (NCBI taxonomy): Eukaryota > Metazoa > Chordata > Actinopteri > Pseudochromidae > Pseudochromis > Pseudochromis fuscus. Next base: position 12,631 of record OOFC01044195.1, on the reverse strand, counting down.
AAAAAGGCTTTTAATTTGAAAGAGTTGCAGAAGAGTTTGCATTGCATATGACTTTTTTGATTCTTCTTTGTGCAGTTTCAAAGGTAGAAGCTTTCTATTGATCTCCCACAGGAAACACATCAAAAGGTTAAATGCTGTTAACTAACTTCTGATCGTCTAAAACAAATGATACTGTGTTATCCTCATGTATGTATGTGCTGTGTTGTACCTGGTCTGAGCAGCAGCAGTAGTTTTCCTCTCTCTAACTCCAGGCTGAGGCCGAATCCCTCCCGTCCCTCGGCGTGCAGCAGCGTCCCAGAGTTCCTCAGGGTTTTAAACTTCAGAGAGACGACCTCTTTGGACGTCCGCCTCGGCCCAGGACTCAGCAGCTTGTACACCAGACTGCTGCTGCTGCCGCCATCGAAACTCACCACGTCGGAGGCTGAAAGACAAAAAATAACAGATGAAACATTTCGATCTGACTCTTCATCAAAACAAGCAGCTGAACAATGGACATGTTCCCCTCAATCATGTGTTCAAGCTTTCAAGTTCACAGCAGATAACGGCACAATTTTCAGGGCATGAAGAGTCCCACAGATAAATAAACTCTGACAGAATAATAAGGTGGTGTGAAGGTTTGTACGAAGGTGTGAAGGTTGTGTGGAGTTTATATGAAGGCTGCATGAAGATCGAGCATGTGGAGGTTTGAGGTTGGATGAAGTTTGTGTAAAAATTGTGTTAAATGAACCTCTATATTTGTCACATACACAATGCTTTTGGTGAAAAGGTTGCCATTGAACGATCAAAGCGATCAGGTGACCGGTCTTGCTGAAGGTCGCTTTGAACCTGGAGATTGAACCATTGAGTCGGAGTCACAGAAAGACACAGAGGACATGTCCATCTGTCGCCTTTAGAGTGTGGTCCAACTCTGTCAGACACTGCACAGACAAACCACATCATCAACTTCTGCAAACATGCAACTGACTAAAACATTCAATCATTCAGGGCTCGTCCGGGATTTGAACCCGGGACCTCTCGCACCCTAAGCGAGAATCATACCCCTAGACCAACGAGCCTATGTAGACTATGGATCATATGGAGCAGTGGTCCCCGACCACCGGGCCGTGAGGCATTTGTTACCGGGCTGCACTGAAGGAATAAATAATTAATATAATTTCCATTGTATTGACTATTAGAGTCTGAAAGACATTTTATTTTGAAAAATGACTCTGACTTAACTTTCGCCTGTGCCTCTTGACATGTCAATACACTTGTCTTGGTCACATGCTACAATGTATCAGATACGTTACTCAAAAAACAAGCCAACAAACTAGCAAAAATTAGTAAAAAAACAATCGTCTACTGAGAGCTTCTTTGCAAAGGGCAAAAGGTCAACTTAACCCTTTTACCCTGAACATTTAGCTGCTGATAGGAAGTGACAAGTGTTAATCAAATCACTGTAATTCCTTGGCCATTAGCACTAGCAACGTGATTCCAGCTGATTCTGAAAGCCGCCAAGTGGAGCTTCCATACACTACCGTAATGTAGGTAATATGTGTGGAATGCTGCATGTCACGGCATGACACCCTTACCCTGCATCACTGCCGTAATGTATGTAATATATACGAAACACTCCACTTGTCGGCTTTCAGAATCACCTGGAATCACATCGCTGGCGCAAACAGCCGAGGAATTACAGTAAGTTGGTTTATGCTAGTTACTCTGTATCGCCGGGGATACGCTCGGTGTTAAAGGTTTCATTTTTATGTCGGTTGTGTTTTTTAATTTTTGTTGTATTTATCTGCCACATCTTGAAGCTGGTCTGTGAAAATAATGCTGACATTAAACAGGTCCAAGAGGTCATGTAGTGAACAAACAACAGCAGCTGCATCGGCACATTTCTTTGATAAGTGCTGATGTAACACTGTGAGATAGTGATGTTGAGATTTTCAGGGTCTAATAATAATAAAATGATTTCCACCCAATCACCCACATCTGCTCGGGAATGCTGCCTGCTACTGTGCTGCTGTGGCAAATCTCTCTGTACTCGTTTTATCTCTTTTCATCAAGAAATTTCATCGTGAGCGTCTGCTGCTGAGGGATCTGAGGTGAGGTGAAGTGAGGTGAGGTGGGGTTTCAAAAATGGACTGCGAATACTGAATTGTTTAAAAAAAAAAACAACAGAGGTCAGCATCAATTTCCTTCTCAGCTGTACAACTAATTTCTCTGACTGAACGTTTTATAATGAACTTGGCAAGTCTTTGACTCCCTCACACACACACAATCAAACAACCACTTTGCTGGCAGTAATGCTCTTATTGCATTGTACAGTGTATTTCCTGCTGATTACAAAGCAGCAGGCTCAAGCTCCAAAGCACTGAGTCATCCTCTGAGTGTGAGAAGCTGAAAACATTACTTTAAGTCTACTTTGTTCCTCTGTACACTATCAGGCACTCTAATTAAATCCCAGATTACATTTTGTTCAACAAAATTGTATTTTATTTTAATTATACTCGGTTCTATTCCTGTAATTATCCACAGAACATATTGTTGATTATTCTTGGCTCACAACACCAGCACTGAATTAGTGCTGGCTCATACAGTATAATTTGATAGATACATTAACTGGATTTAATTTATATTCAAATCACTGCAGGAAGTATTATGATAAAAACATATATGAATTGTAAAGTATATTTACTAGACTATTAACACTAGATTAGGAAAGAAGCCGTCTAGCACTGCTGTAAGATTGTATTACTGAATGAAAAATGAAGCCAGTGCTGAATTGCAAAAAAAAGTGCAATACCACCAATGACCACTAGATGCTGTCTCCAAAAAAAAAAACTAATTTTCAAATTCATAAATGGTCATTTTCAATCATGAAATACTCATTTTTCCTACAAGTCATTCTGATGTCAAGTCTCATTCACGTTGGACAGTGTCCTTAAGTTCAAGGGTCAGACCCGCCTCCTCTCTCCAATTCCAAATATGGTCATTTTGGCTCCAAAAAACCAACATGGCCGATGTTCAAATTCAAAACTCTTTGCTTCAAAATGCAAGTTCTCAAACCAGTGGGTGTGGTTCAGTCTGAACACAGTCTGCAGCCAAAGTACAAAAAACTGTAGTTCCTTGAATGACCACTTGAGACTCCATCAGTGAGTCAACCTAGAAACCCCACTGCACAATCTTCATATAACTCACTCGCTTAAAATTATGCATAATTTAAGAGTGGGCTGTTTGAGTGATGGGTGGGTGTGGTCACTCCTTTGCTCCCTAGCCCCTCCTTCTCCTCCAAATATGGTCATTTCTGGCTCCAAATTCATTTATTTATTTATTTTAAAGATGCTAACGGCCAAAAGCCAAACGAGCAAGAACCCCAAACCCAGAGGTAGAAACTAACTTTGTCATTCAAAACACAGGACGCTGCTGTCATTTTCTTTCTGTTCCAAAAAAAAATTGTTATCACACCAGGAAACTTAATTTAACACAAACATTAAATGCTCTACAAAATCTATTTTCACACTATGTTTTCATCTGAAGTTGTGTTAGTAAAGAATCTAAAGTGATAAACTTTCATCCCACAATATAAAAAAATAAGAAATGTTGTGTTGTAATTAATACTTTTTGCTTTGTTTTGATGTTTTTCCAAAGACAAGAGACCAACAGAAGTACATATAATCAGTGACATCACACATGCTGATTTTTAAACTCTGATTAGATTTAGTTTTTTTCAGTGTGAACACCCGTGAAGTGAAAACTCCCCTGCTATTCTTCTTTGTCTAAAACCTGAAATCTCCTTTTCACATTAAAAGCCCGAACACATTATTATTACATATTCTGTGGTTTGGCTCAGACACAGACAAATATCCAGTGTGCAGTCAGACCTGACACTGCTGCATACTTCACACTGCGGTAAACTGTTTGCTGCTCGCAGCTTTATATTTCAGCCTCCCTCCAATCTATTACATTTGTTTTTCCGGGGAGGATCCTGCTGTGGATGCTGCATTAGTTTCCCACAAGGAACACCGGGAGGCTTCGATGACAACCGTGACACCAGCTGATAAATATACACAAACATATCTGCCGCTGTGTCCTTAAATAACTTCTGAATATTTCCAAACCACTACAGGCTATCAATCAAAATCCATCTCGTAAATGTTTCTCCACATCGTGCAGAGGGAACAACAGCAAACAGCAGTTTTAAAGACAATGCACAGGGGCTTTTTCTTCATTAATCGTCTTTACGCTTCATGGATGAATAACAGGAGAACATGAAGTTTAAGAAGTGGGAATATAACTGAGACGTGCAGATCAACAAAAAACATGAAACCCGACACTTTTCATGCAACAGCCAGTGTTTGAGAGGACTTACACTGCAATGATGTTATATTCTCCACTAACATGGCTCTGAAACAGGAGTGATTTACACTGGTCAACATGACAGTTTTTTCCACATTTTTTAAGTTTCTCAAATGTTATAGTTTTCTGGTGTTCAATGCATGATTTTATGTAGGGTAGCATTCTGCTTCAGCCTTGTTCAGTCATCATACACCGCCTTATTTGGAATATGTGTAATTTTTGTAACATTTAGTTGAACTTAATGAACTTTAGAACTTTCACTCACAATAAAACACAATATAAAACACACAAACAAAAACATAAGTCACAAACAAAAATACAACACAGGAATAACAGTGCTACCGGGCGCTGTTTAAGAGAGACACTGCAACTGGAATAAAGGATTGTAATGTGACTGTTGTGAATAAGACTCAAATAAAACATTACATTACATGTCACCATCACTTTTTGAAAGCATCATTTATTAAAAATTAAATCAATAAGAACACTTCCACCCTTACATACTGTTTGGGTCAAATCTGACTCACTTTGACATTTGACAGCAATAAAAATCTCATAAATGTCATTTTCTTTCAGCCTGAAATTTGATGACTTTTCCAAAATTGAGCCAAAATCCACAAAAATTAAAATAGTCTAAAAGTTTAAAACTGTTCATCCTATGAGTGAATATTTTTTTTATGGGACAGTGACATACACTGTACATCGAATGGACACTCTGACTGTTCTCTGAAACATCTAATCATCCACTTATTAACCCCTCTGAGCTCTTATTTTGAAATTCCAACTATAGAAAAACACCAGATACAAGTCTCAGGCTCACTTGAAGGACCTTGGGGTTTAAAAGGTTAATGTCAGATAGGATATTGATTTAGTCTAAATTGATCTGAAGTTTCATACAGACACCTATTACAACATGAATCCTACTGTGAATGCATCAAATATGAACAGTATGTAAAGGTTAAGAAAGCGACTGCACTGTCTCACCTGCTCTGTGGGGATTTTCCTGTCACTAAGCCCCGCCCCTCATCAGTGTTAACTGCTTTCACCTGGTGCTGTCACCTCATCTCTGATCAAACCAGTTCATAAGCTGCCTTCACTCTCTGCCAGGTTCAGGCCAGACGTCCCAGCACTGCCCACTGGACTGACTTCCTGGTTTGACCTCAGCTCGTCTCTGACCCGTTAAACACTTCTACCCTCTGTGCCTGATGAGGGGTTTTGCCTGTGGCAGTGAGTACTGGTACTGACCCTGTGCCTGCCTCCGACCCACCATCTGCCTGCTCCTTCCTGATTTGTCTGCGCTGTGCCTGCTGACCTGTTACGACCCAGCCGCCTCCCGCCGCCTCCTGCCGCTCCCTAAACTCCCCCCGTGAACCGAGCCCTGCAGAAGAAGCCAGTTGTTGACTGACCTGCTGTTTGCTTCACCTGCTGAGAGTCTGAATGAAGGAAATTGCAAATTACTTTCCTGGTGTGTGGTGCTGCATCACGGTCTGACCACAACCCAGTACAGCTTATCTGTGCAATAAGAAAACATACAATGCAAAAACCTCTGATTCTAAATTGACTCCAACCTGTGCATATATTGGTATTATAGGAAGTATCTCTCCACTGAGTGTGTTTGAAGTATCTGCATGTTATCTCAGCCACAGTACAATTGTAACAGTAAGTGCTGAAGGGTCCAAACAGGCTCAGGTTGCAGAACAATAATCAGGTGTTTTCTGTTTGCTGCCACAGAGGAAATAAAATCCTCTTTCTAAATGTGACCAAATATAAAGTTTGATTTGTCATCTTTACTTTTTCTGCTGTTAACATCATTTCCTCTGTAGCTTCAGATCATTCAACACTTCTACCATGAACTCTGAACACATTCATCTTCCCCATTTCCTCCATCTCCCATGCTGTCCTCTCATCCAGAGAGTCCACACACATCTCAGATGACCATCCTCACGAGGGTCATTCACATCTGACTCCAACGACAGTCACCACGGCGACCAGGAGCAGTAACGAGCTCGTATCAATGACCCTGTCAACAGCTCCAGTCCAGCTGCTGTGATGTAATTATACTTTGATACATATTCAAATTCTGACTTTGAAGACCAGACTTATATCACAGCAAACTTTCTATTTATTTTTTGGACTAAAACATCTCAACACGTGTGACATCATGAACTGCTGTGAACACATCCACGTCCCCCCAGAATGAACTGTAATAACTTTAATGATTGCTTCACTCTTACAGCGCCGTCATCAGTGGAGTTTCGATTTGTACAACACTTTGATTTATGACCAAATACTTACAAAACTAATCAGATTCCCATCAGCAGCTGTAGCTTTTGTATACTGCTCTATCACCAACTTTCTCAGCATTAGATGACATCAGCACCACTGTGCTTAGGGCTACTACTCTGGCTCCAACGAGAGTCAGTAGAGGAAGATACTTTCATTTATTTACACTATTTATACGTTTAAGTATCGGGGATGGGTGGATTGATCCTGGAGGACTCACACTTTAAACTCACAAGCTACTCATTTGATATAACTTCCTATTACCTCCAGTAGTTTGATGCATTTTCAGCAAAAACAGGATATATGGGCGGGACAAAATGTTTGGAGCAATTTGATTGGACTGTTGAAACACAACAAGACACCAAAGCTATAAAAAAAACCCCACAAATCATAAAGTTACATGAACACAAAATGTGGTTGGCAGCTTCACATCTAAATGTTTCCAATACTTTTATTTAATGTTCGTGGATGAACAGCAAAGACATCAGCCGGCCTGTGTCACATGATCCAACACAGCAGCAGTGCATAGTAATACATGTGATTTGTCATTTATGAAGAGAAAATTGTAGGAAAATCTAAGACTCTCCAAAAAAAAATTAAATAAAAGTTGATATCAGTTAAGAGCTTTGTGAAACCTGCTGATTTATGCTGGTGAAAAGTGAAGTGGACGTTTGTCACTGTGTATTTTTTTGTCACCAGAATCAACCTTCAAAGGAAATGTGCTTCTTTTATTTTCTATTCTTGCAGCTCGACTGAAGCCTCAAGATAAAAGCAGAAACCAGAAGTAACACACAAACAGATGTGGATCAGATCTGAGACTCTTCATGTGGAAATCATGTTTGCACATGAATATTTGCTGTTTGATGAGACGTGTATTTAAGCATTTAAATATGTGGGGCTGTTTTTGATGTTCATGATTAGGTTGTGTTTTGATGAAGGACAGAAATCAGGGCAAAGACACAGCAGGAGACAAATGCTGACAGGACATAATCCTACAAACACCTGCTCCTTCAGAAAAATTGGCAAACTAGATGTTTTTTTTTTCTGTAAATTGTGAAAAGGATAAAGATCGAGATGAATAGGAGTTTTAAAGATGAAACATGTGAACTCTGGCTGAGTCATCCTTACAGAAATCTATAGGATTCAATAGTAAACACAAACAATGCAGAGGAAATAAAGCTACAACATGTTTTCCTGGCTGAAGGAAGAGGAGCAGTGACAGATTTGGTATCTGTTGTTTTCTAAAGCAGCATCACTTCCTGGCTGAAATAAAAAATAAATAAATATTTGTGTTTTTTCTCCACAATGCAGGCCGGTGCTGATAAGAAAAACTGCAGTGCAACTGATTGTAAACAAATCTGACAATATGTTTTTATGGAGAAACCGAATGTCATATTTGTTTAGTTCATTGTGATGATGCCAAAGCTGGAGCTGCCAATACGAATAAACGGAGAAATTCAAAAGGAACAAAGGGAGCCGTTAACACAATATGCTTTGTGTGAAAGAAAAACATTTGCCAGAGTGGAGAGTGTAAATCAACTGTGAAATACGGGGAATATTTTAAGAAAAGAAAAAGATTTTCTGGCTGGATGACGACTCTGGGGAGTCCAGTCGAACTGAATCAGAAGACTCACTGTAAGGACATCCGTAGGTCTCCAGCCGGAGTCCGATCCGCCCGCTGGGGTTCCAGTCCAGAGGAGTGAGGCGGAGGAAGCGGGCGATCGCCGGCTGCTGCAGCTTGTACTGGACCACACTGTCTGCATTGCTGTTGCCTGGAAACGACTGAAAACACACAAACATACAAGGAGACATAAGTATCTTCTTCACTGGAAACTGAAAACCCACATATCAATTAGTTTATCAGAAGTTATACAAGACGGCTGCATGTGAGGTTCAACCAGAGACTGTAAACAAGAGATGGATGGAGTCGCTGTGATGTCACACGTTTGTTGTTTCATTTTGAATCCAGGAGTTTGGTATTTGTCGCCATGTTGGTTGTTTGGAGCCAGAAGTGACCATATTTGGATATGATGGGAGGAGTGAGGAGGTGGGTCTGACCTGTGAAAACCAGGATCCTGTCAAATCTGAGACTGGAGTTCACTGGTGAATGAGCCTCTGAACCACTGGTCAATCACTGGAGACCAGACCTGTCAATCAAACAAACCACTCCCCTGAATCGTCCTCTCTTTGAAGCCTAATGTCTTCGTAAAGATGATAAAACAATTTTCAGATGGACCACCAGATGACAGAGAAGAAGAGTTGACTTTAACTAATTGAAAAAATGTGTTGACTGAATATTTCATGATTGAAAATGATGATTTTCAATTGGAGCATCTAGTGGCTGCTGAGACTTCTGAATTGGCTTCACTTGAGATATTAAGCATCAAAAAGAGGAATATTTAGGGACATGTCTCATACATATTGGACAGGTTCAAGGGTCAGACTCCTTCCTTCATATCAAATATGGCCGCCTCTTGCCCCACAAAACCAACATGGCCACATTCAAATTCAAAAACTCCAAGTGAAAACCAGCTCGCAGAATCATCTTCATCCTTTCTATCTAGAGTCCGTGGTGCTAAATGAGACAGAAAAGTCAGCAGATGACCACAAGTGACTGAAAATGATCCTCAACAGAACAACTAATCTGTACAGACTAAATATTATAGCAATCAATTCAGTAGCAGTCCAGACATTTAATCAAACAACTCGATCATCCTTGGAGTTAGAGGAGCACTGCTAAAAAGATGTTTTCACCATCAGTCTGAAACTGACCAATCAATGATTTGAGTGAAATATATTGGTATTTAGCACAATTATTGATCCAGCTTTGAACATTATATATTAAACAACTCTAATACTTCAGCAACATATTTCCTACGTCCAATGACAGGCGCTGACTTTTTGTGTTAATTGAGCATTGATTATTTTTCCCATATGGTCAAATAGTAGCAATTAAACACGAGCGATTCTGAGGTTTTTCTGGATTTCTTGAGTTTTAAATGTCTGCAAAGACGATCTGGTCCTTCTGATTGGATGACACTTTGTTTGGCAGGGACCTGGAGTTAGTATTTAGATTCAACAGAAGCATAACCACAGCATCTTTGTGTGTAATGAAACTGGCGACTGTCCCAGTTTGTTTAATGCTCACATTAATAAAAGCTCAGAGCAGATGAGGAATGAAAGAAACGTTTCTTTCACATCTGTTTTTCTTGTTGGAAACTTACTTTGAGGTAATTTTGTTCATTAACCTGAGTGAAACTAAAATCTTTTAGCATATTTGAAGTGTGATCATCTGTTTCTGGGCTCAAAGCCTGACGGGCCGTTTCTCAATCCCTCCCTCCATCTCCCTCTTCTTGCTATCTGTCCTAATTACTTGCCTCCCTTGAAGTTGACATGTAGGTTAACTGACTCTCCCACTGCTGTAGAAAAGCTTAGACACATAATTAACTTATTAATTCCTCTGTAATCGTGAGAGGAGTTGGATCACCTCAGAAGATGAAAGCAGAGACATGTAAAAAACTGGCAACCTGTGATTTTTATGCTTACATTATTTTCCTGTGGTGATTTACAGACTCAGAACTTTGGAAATATCTTTCAACTGATCAATAAATTCAGATAGATGTTTTGGTTGTGACGCCCCGACTGAAGTGTTGAGCCCAACTAACCAAACTCAACAGAAAACCAATGACAGCTGATTTTGTCACTGAATCACTGAATTTGTCCAGAATCATTACAGAAATTTTTACCGTATTTCCCGGACTAGCCGCTACTTTTTTCCGACACTTTGAACCCTGCGGCTTAAACACCGGTGTGGCTCATGTATCGGCAGCACGAAGCTCGTTAGCTTTTTACAAGCTAGCCGCCGATACATTTAGCATCGTCACATCAGACCCGGTCAGAGTGGACCACATGAAACTTGGAATAAATTCAATAGTGGCTTATAGACAGGTGCGCTCAATAGTCCGGAAAATACGGTAATTGCAGCTTCTTCTGATTGGTTATGGTTCGAGAGCGATCAGGGGGAAAACAGTGGATGTGTAAATGCAGAACAAAGAGTGAAATAAGACTAAGTCATGACAATGCAACAAAATATCCATGTAAAGAGACAAACAAACATGTTTGAGATGAAGGTGTGATGCACTATAATTCAAAGACAGACCATGAAAGTCAAAATATTTTGTACTTATTGCATTAAATCAATCATTTGAAATCAGATTTTTTTCAGTGTTCGTTCTTAAAATGTTTCAGAAGAGTTTGTTGAGATCACCATTCGTGTCAAACATTTTAACTCTCTCAATTACTGGCATCATTATCCCACTGAGTATATTTTATTAATCTTTATGTAAATTGTTTTGACTTCAAATGTCTGGTTTTGTTTGAATAAAATCCCAAAATTTTCGGTTTAAGTCTCATCTAAAAACAACTCAATTTTACATTTTTGGGTAGAAATGAACAAATATAATTAATATAAAAATATAAAACAATCAGTTAATCAGTTAATCTGCATAGTAAGTCGTATTGGGTAAAACGTTTTGCAGCATGTGAACTGAATGGTCGAATTTTTGTTCACAAGGATATTTAAGAAAATGTCACAAACTTCAATAAGCAGATGACATTTTCCATCATAGTGATTATTGTTGATTGGAAACAACAATCGTTTGGACCTGAGTCACAAGCTGTGTGCACCCGCCCAGCAAACCCAACCTCCTCTCTAACATATACTGTGGTGTTTCGCAATGTCCCCACTGCAGCATTGAAAGAAATAATTTCATCATTAATTAATTAAATAAATATTTCATTAATTATTTAAAATGGGAAATAAAGACATAAATATTTAATTAAGTATACAATTATTTAATTCATTAATTAAATGTTTCATTAAATACATCATTAATTAAATAAATGTGTCATTAATTATTTAAAGTGTCAGTTCATTTCATTTAAAAACATATATATTTATTTCACTATTTATGTAATTATTTCATGGTCGCAGTGGTCCAGCACATCATGAATTTATTTTATCTGTCAACCTCACCCATCAAACTCAGTGGGCGGGACTAATGCTGATTGAGCCACAAACCATTGCTTTGGTCTGTCACTGCTTTCCAAACATGGCGGCCATCATGGAGGATCTTCATGAACTCTCTCATGAGTCAGTCAGAGATCTTTGACTGATAATGTAGAGGCAGGAGTTGCTCAATCAAAGCATGAGACAAATAAAGCAGAGGAATTTATGGAAGTTCTGGGAGGTATTTCTGCTCTTTCCGACCAAGGTATTGACCCACGAGTGTTTGAAAACTTGGAAGAAGTTCTCCAGCATTTGTCCAGGACCAGGGCCCAACACACACCCGGACCAGGACGCCTGGCTTTTCACCTCACACACTGTACAGACACTGAGGTGTAGGAGCTAAATCCCTGCTGCACCTTCATCACTCTTACCTGCAACAACTATTTTTTTTCCTTGGCAAAAATAGCATTTCGAAACAAACAGAGACAAATACCACCACCTAATGTATCGGAGACCATTCAGTGGCTTAGCAGCAATCCATTTTCTGAGATTGACATGTCATGGCTTGCTGTGACATATTGTTAATTAATGAAATATTTATTTATTTATTTAATGATGAATTTATTTCAATTTGGCACATTTCACCCTCTACACCCAGGGGCGTCTCAGAGATGCCCAACCCCTAACCACACCCACACAGGACAACGCCCAGCACTTTTTAAAAAAATATTTATTCACACGATTTATACTATTTACAAATTTAGACTCGTACTCGTACTCGTTGTCTTCCGCTTATCCGGAGGGTCCGGGTCGCGGGGGCAGCAGCCTTAGCAGAGAAGCCCAGACCGCCCTCTCCCCAGCCACTTCCACCAGCTCTTCCGGGGGATCCTGAGGTGTTCCCAGGCCCCCCGAGAGATATAATCCCTCCAGCGTGTCCTGGGTCGGCCCAGAGGCCTCCGCCAGGTGCCTGAACCACCTCAACTGACTCCTCTCGATGTG
>OOFC01044194.1:0-25185 GCA_900323345.1 Pseudochromis fuscus | reverse complement strand
CACAGAACGATCTGCACTAACCGACCTCAGAGGAGCGCCTGTGGGAGGATCTGAGCCTGTGAAACTCATCTGTGAGGAACCTGAGATTCTTCTGTGGAAGCAAAACTGAGACAGAAACCTGCAGAAGTCCCCTCGTGTGCCATAAAGGAAACGGCTACAGAAGAACCCGGAGAACCTCCTCTCTGCGAGCACTCACTGTTTACTCAAGTTCTCCTGCAGAACAGAGGTTCAGAGCTGTAGAAGGAGAACTCTCTGTGGACAGACTCCGGCTCTGATTGAATCGTGTGACTAAACTTGCGGGTAAAGGTTTTTCGAGAGGTGCGACTGCTGTGGGAAGAGCCAAATCAGGATCTACAGACACAGCGAGAGGGCAAAGAATAAACTTCCTGTCGAAGAGAGAAGGTCCAGGGAGGACGAGTCAATCGGGCATGAGCTGTTTAGTGAAACCTCCCTCTTTCCCTCTTCTGTCGTGTCTCTTTCCCCCTCGCCTGGTACCTTTCCCGCCCACAGAAGAGCACTGCCGCTGTGGCTCAGGTGCCAAAGGAAAGTCTGTCTCTCAACGTCCTTTATCTCCTTTTCTGCCTCCCTTCCCTCTTCCTCTATTTCTGTCTGACTTTCAGTATCTCTCTCCGGTTTTCTCAAGTGCTGCTTCTTCAAAGTGTCTCTAAATAACTCAGCTCTGGAACTCTACTTTGCATCTTTCTCTTTATGTTTACTCGGACAAAAACGTGTCCTGTGGTTTAAAGTTTTGTTCAGTGGCAGACAAAAAGTTTATAATTTCACTTTATGTTTTTCTGTGATTTTTTTTTTATTATTATTATTTTTATTTTTTAATAGACAAGGTTGTTAAAATTGCTATCATGGTAGTGCCAGGGTAAATGTACTCAACAGGCAGGTTCTGTAATGCTGAAAATTAGGTCATTTAAATTAACATTTGAGGCCTTTTCTCTCTTGTTTTACCATCTTTCCCTTTTTCTAGTTGTACTTCTTGACAAACGTTGAACAGCTTGCTGGATCCAACCCTCAATTAAAACATGATTTTGATGCAGGTAGTGTCTGAATGCTTGTTGTTTTTGATCGACCTTGATTTAACTGGAAAGTTGTCGCGGTGGCACTAAAGGGCAGTTTTGATGGATATCAGCTCGAGTTTTCTCAGAGGCTTAAATGGGGTAACTTTCATCAAACATTCATGTGACCCACTAAGAGTCTGGTACGGCTGCCAAACCAATCATATTACTGGTAAATATCCAACTAGAGGACGTGTAAAAGCCTCTTGTGTTGTGTGCCAAACAAATCACATTTCTTTACTGCTGTCCATGTATATACTGTTTAATTATCAAGGGGCTTTTAGTTGGTTTATCTACTGTTTACTTAAATCTCCACCTGTAAACTTGGTGTTAGTGAAACTACAGGACAGATTAAACCTGTGTCTGTTTTCCAGAAGTAGACAAAATGTTTTTTATTCACTGCACAGCTGTTGTCCATCTAAAAATATGCAACCAGGCCACCTAATGAAACTGTAAAACTCTGATCAGGTAACCCTATGAAAACTGTGTTTATGACTTTAAATATAAGAGTTGATTTTGAAGCCAGTTAGCATGCTTTATGTGCCGTTCTTCTCTTGACCATTGGCTGGGTTTGTATTTATGCTGTACTGTACATCAACATGTGTATGTTTACGGGGATCACATACAGACTCATGCTGAACATTTGGTGCCATCAAACTATTAATTATTATTTGTTTTTGTTTTGTACCCACTGCTTCCAGTTCACTGTCAAACTGTACATACTGTAGCTTCTTAGGGTTGGTTTTTGTACCATGTACGCCACTTCCAAATGGCAGATATTTATGTTGGGTGTCACACATTTCACAGTGGTTTAGTCGATAACAACAGCAACAGCAGATAGGAAGTTATAAATTGTCTAGAAAATAAAAAAAAGGAACCATGCAGCAATAAGAGAGACAGTAGTCCGAGCCCACAAACACCATAAAATTGGGAAATTCTACTACAAATATGGATGATTATGAAACCACAATGGAAAAGAGTTGTGATGTGACATGAAAAAATGAGGTCAAAGATGTAAATAGTATCTTAAACAAATAACTGTGACTATCATAATATGTTTTTGTATAGTTTTTCTTTCATTGCACCTCCATGTTGAGGTTTTTACAGTGACACACGCCTGCTCCCAAAATCTTTCATTCAATAACAACATGCTACTGTAAATGGAGCTTAAGGAATGTTTTCTCTTTTTTTGAAGTTTTAATATAAAATCATGATCTGTTTGAAACCTCTATATCTGCAAAAGACAATTCAGAATTGGCCTTGACATTTATTTATATCTCTCTATATGTATCTTTCCGAGAACATATTATTATTATTATTACCAGTGCTTTCCTCTTTTAAAAAGGGAATTACCGTGTTTGATATGACGCACTGAACCGCCTGTAAGTCACTGGGACAATGTGGAAGTCAGTGGGCTCATGACACATGAGTAACGCCAAGGTCTGATTGGATTTTTCTGTGCCATATCAAAAAAGTGTCTCAGTCTTTTTTCTTCTTTTTAATGTAATTTTTTTTTATAAATCTATGCAGTTTCGGTCTGGCATTCCTGCAACTTTATGGCCATTTTGTTCTAAAGTCAAAAACAATGATCATAAACAGAAGGTGTGAGCATTTTGTAAGGACTTCTTTTGTCTTTTTTTTGGTTCCAATGTAACAGGATTGAAATAGGTATCGTGCCACTTTATGTTGATCTTTAAATGTGCAATAAATTATATTTCAAATGTGTTTTGATAAGAGTGTGTGCTGGTGTGTGTGCTGTCTCGGGGGCGGGGGCTGAAAAATATATCATGCCGCTTGTGCATGACTCAGCCGCTTGGTAATACAGTGATGCGCATGATGCACCGCGGGCGAAGTGTTTGGAGAAGTGAGCGCGTCATGTGACAATCATCAGGTCGAGCTGCCAGAGTTTCTGGGACATTTTGGGCGGTGCAGAGAGGATTTGATGAATGAAGTGTAGAGCGTGGCTGCAGATGGCTACACACTTATACAATACCGTGAGATTATTGTCACTGGAGTTACAGATGAAATGTCAAAGGTGCAAAGTGTGCATGATGAAAGCACTTGGAGCATGTTTGTGGGAAACAGCTGAAGAGGTTTTCTTTGTTGTTTAAATGTGAAGAACTGAGAGGGTTTGACGTTGTGGTTGGAGTGTGAGCATTGAAAGGAGTTTAAGTGTTTGGGTTCAAGTTGGAAGAATTCAGGATTCAATCAGTGAAATAAGGATGTGCAAAAAATCTACTTTATTCTCTCTTGGTGTTGACACATGATGTATCACCTTTTGAAATACTGAAGTGCAGTAAAATGTGTGAAATCCAGATTATTTGATTCAGTTTTTATGTTCACTTTAATGTGAATAAAAAAGGTGAAGATTGTGGAGGCAGTGAAACATTTTTTTGTCTTTTCTTTTGGGAACTTTTGTGGTTTCCTCTTCTTCTGTAGTTTAACTTAAGTTTGATTATTTTAGATGTTACAATATTTTTACACTACGCTTCATTTCAGCCATATCCTCCATCAGACCAGGCAACACGCACAAGGCAGCAGCTCCTCTGCTTTAACCCTTCAATGTGCAAGCATTATGTAAATATTTGGGGAATTTAATTAATTGTTATCTTCTAATGTATGTGGGCTAAAATGACACAGTTTTATGATTTGTATTATTTATTTTTTATTTTTTTTTTTCCAGTATTCTCCCAGGATACAGGTTTGCTCATTTAGGAGACATCAATTTAACATTTTCTCATTTTTTTATAATTCATGTGCCAACTGTTCAGAAAAACCTACTTTATATTGTGTGTGCTGAATTTGAATAAAGTAGAGGAAAAGCTTTATCACATATTAATCAACACTTCACAAAAATATCTGTTGGAGATTATCCTTATGCTTCAGGAAGACTTTCTCAAACAAAACACTCCCAAAATGTAATTAACATGAATAATCAACAATATGGTCACAGCAATCTTGGATTTTGATATAAATTCTGAGTATATATTTTTAAATTGTTGGTATGAAATCACAATATTTCAGTGTTTTTGACCAAACTAGCAGGTGTCTTTGAAACATGTCAGCTTCTCTGCTTTCTGAACAGACTGTTTCTTGTATGTATGTTTGTGTGGGTGATGGATACCAGACACAGCAGCAGTAACAGAATGTGACAGGACACAAAGTGAGAGAAACATTATTAGTTTGAGGTCTGGATCAGAGCAGCTGAGGTGTTGCTGTCCACATGGGGGCAGTATTTGCCAGGAGTAACAAGGACACTGAGTGGACGAGGAGCAGCAGGACACATCCAGCAGCAGATTGTAAGCCACCTGCTGTGGCAGCCCGCACTAAGCAACATTAACCTTTGGTCGTCATTTATAGACAACTTGATGGATTACAGCTAGTGATACATTTTTCAGAATATGTGACTTATGGCACAGTACGGTGATTTAAAATTCATTACATATGTGACGACCTCTTTGGCCCCAGAGTTCACTTTGACTCTATTTTGCTTTATGTCAACCCCCCTCCCCACTGAAACTAACTGCAGCTGGTAATTGATCACAGATGAGTTCCCCCTATATTGGCTTGAATCAGTGGCCATATTGAGCCAATCGGCAGCTGACGTTCCCCACTAATGAGTAGCTACTCCTTCCTGTGGTTTTCTGCTCCGCTGTGATTAAGAGCAAAAATGTATCTGTTGATAAAGTGTTTCATTTCTGACAAGTCTGTTATAGTGAAGGGGGAGTGTGTGGTATGTTGATCTGGTATCTGAGCCAAATAGGAATTAATTTAGGCCCAAAAATATCTGTTAAGAACTGCGTTACTATAGACTCATGTGTGTATCCATGAATGCAAAGGCATGTGCAAGCTTGTACAGTATGATATCTGTGTGTGTGTGTGTGTGTGTGTGTGTTGCTGGCTGTTGTTTTTCCCATCTGCT
Organism: Pseudochromis fuscus; assembly: GCA_900323345.1. Classification (NCBI taxonomy): domain Eukaryota; kingdom Metazoa; phylum Chordata; class Actinopteri; family Pseudochromidae; genus Pseudochromis; species Pseudochromis fuscus. The sequence goes on along the minus strand of OOFC01044194.1, from coordinate 20,196 downwards.
GAGCCGCAGTGCGAGTCATTTATCTCAGTTATCCAGACAGTGTCAGAGCTCCATCTGTGAAAACAGTAAACACACTGACTCACACTCTCTAAGTGACTGCCATTGATACCAGACAAGAGAGCGCTGCAGATACACACTAGAATATAGTATGTCTGCTCACACACACACACAGAGGGCTACAGTTACTGTTTGTTTTCATCTCATTACAGTGACAGGAGCATGGCAACCTTGGAGAGGAGTTGGATAATAGTCATGTTTTGTTTTTTTTCCACTAATGGTCCAGGTTGCCACTCACACTTTTAAGTGATCCCTGCTCTGCATGTGTACAGTCAGCGTAGATGAAGCTATCAGAGCTGCTTGCTGCTGCTGCTGAAAGAGCCTATGCTGTGAAATGATGCCTCACTTTTCTGTGTTTTTTTTTTAAATGTTTTGTCAATCATCTGACACTCGAAGAGTTGAACAGATGAATTTTGTAGCAGTAAACACTCCCCCCAAAAAACTTGAGACTGATCATCCTGTTCAGTGGATTGTGATAGAAAAACAGTTGATAAATGTAATAGAAATCTCAGAGCGCACAGTGTCTACAGAAACTGGAGGCAGAAGTTAAAAAACAAAAGCTCCACAGAGTTTGCGAAATATGTACCTGAGCAGATTTCAATGAGATATGATTTGGGTATTTTCTTTAAGAAATTGGCAAAATCCAATTAGCTAATGGGTTCATTACAACTAGTTTTCATCTTTAAAACTCTCCCTAGAAGGAGAAAATGTTCTTGGATAAGTTGTCACTGAAAATGTTTCATTTCCAGCCAACAAAGTTATGTTACTTTGGATGTTTACAGTCACCTGTTGGAGAGCTGGGTCCCGCCTCCTGCACTCTCTCTGATATTAGCCAATCAGAAGATGCTGGGCTCTGGAGAAGGAAGAGACAAATCAACCAGTTTCAGACGGAGGTTGAAATGAGAGACTGCATAAATGGCCTTTATCAGCAAAATATGAACTTTTTTTTAAATGCAACCTACTCTATAGGAGGCTAAGACTGTGAATATAAAGCTGAAAGTGAGCATAATAATCCTCTTTAATGCACATTGTGTTGTTCACACGCTGCAGAACTTTTACTTGTGTTTGACTTTTTCTACAGCATGATACTTTAACTTATTTACACAATCTCAAGTCCACAACCACTGAACGTATGTTGTTGTTAAAACCCAGATAAAAGATGTTCCTCAGCTGTCGTATCAACCCAGACTGTGTCTTTTTACTTTGTTTGTAACTGTGTTATCATCTGTTTTTTTTGTACATTAGTTGGACTCCTCCCTTCACTTCATTGCTTCTGATCTTTGCCATCATCCTGCTAATTCTTCTTCCTGTTCCTCCTCCTCTGGACAGTAGATCTTCTCTGTTTGAAGGTAAGCGTTGCTCCAGGAGGGAGAAACTGACCCACATGTTCTCCATCATCAGCTAACTTCAAACACCGTGAAGATCACTCAGCAACGTGTATGAACAATCCATTCGGTTTCCTCTGCTTGTTTTTAACGACTCCCTCTGACTCTGAAGGAAACACACACCGTACAGCTTGTGAGTCTTTTTTGATATCAGACGATGAACAGGTGTGCAGACGCCCCCCAAAACTTTAATCAGCCTCTCTTTGTTGTGAAGCGCCATGCTGTGTTGACAGAGCTGTTTGGAGCCCAACCTGCATGACTGCCTTCACAAGTCCTCTGCCAAGTTGCCACGGGTTGCGGAGCTCTTTGTGGCATTAAGTTGCACCCTGTAGCTATTACCCATATCACTCACCTTGGCAGGAGGAGTTTTTTTTCCTCCGGGCTCAGTTCTAACGTGCCAGCGAAAACTGTGTTGAGACGGTTTTGATACGCATGAAAACCTGTGCACACATCTTCAAGAGACCTGAAAATATGCCCCTGCTGTTTCCCACTGTTTTGATGCTGGATTTGTGCTCAGAGGAGCTTTCTTTTAATGGAGTTATCTCACTCTCTTTCATTGCCTTTCACTGGTTTGTGTCTGGAGGTTTGGGGGATCAGGATGAACAAAAAATAGTCTCCGTGTTTGTAATAATCTGTTTGCAGGGTTGCCAGGCAAATTTGTCTTGCTTTTATTTCATGCTATTTTTTCCAGCATATTTGTGGTATCGTGGCGTCCTCTAGATGGATTTTTTATGTACACAAACTGCAATGAATAACACAGGTAATGTGCTCCATGCATCATCTCATCACTACTCCCTCCTTTCTTATTTCTTTCCTCTCCATTATTTCTCAAGCTAGCATCATATGTGAGGAGCCCAATGATGAAATATCTTGAAATATCTCAACAACCACTGAAATTTCTTCCAGCACCACAGACAGGTTAAACATCTGGTGAAATATCTCAATATCTACTGAGCTGACTGGCAACCATCGCATTTGATGCAACATTAATGGTTTGTGGATGAGGATAAATCTGAATTACTTCAGAGATCTCCTAGTTTTTTTCTTATGTCTTTATTTCCAATGCTAGAATCAACTCTAAATCCGCTTATGGTGCTTTCATGGTCCTCCTCCTGCTTCATAGATGTTTCATTTTAAAAGCAAACTAAAGACAGGTCTTTTTTCACAAGCTTTTAGTTATGTTTCCGATTAAAGTTATGTCCCTTTTTAAAAAATATTGATGATAATAATAGTAGTAGTAGTAATGCCTTCTCATTTTCTCTCTCTGCCTGCTGTGGTCTGGTAAAATAACACCTGGCCTCCAAAAAAAGGAAATAAATAGTTATTTAAATTTGTGCACTTTTTAGGGCCCGAGCCCAAGCAACTAGCCTGTATCTGTCGTCTTTCTTTCTTTCTTTCTTTCTTTCTTTCTTTCTTATTACGTCTCTTTGAGGCTTAATTTGACCACCTAAACATGCTCAAAAACTCACCACATTTGGCATGCACATCAGGCCTGGTGAATTGAAGTACTCATCCAGACCCAAAAATCATGCACTGATACCCCTAGGCTAAAATCAACAGGAACTCGGGAAATTGCAAGTCAATCCTAATTCGAACGCCAAAATTTCATTTCGCTAAAAAATGATCTCCTCCCAGGGCATACATGGTAGAGGCTCCAAAAGCTAACAGATGACTGAGGACACAGTGCTGACCAAAATGACTTCAGATTTTTAATTACTCCAATCGTTTGGATTTTATTTGCCCTGAAAGTTGGAGTGCTCCTCTGTGTCCTCCTCTTCAGCTCCATAGGAATGAATGGGGGAAAAAGGCACTTCTGTCACTCTGAGCCCTCCACAGGCTAAACTATAAGTCTGACAGCTTTCTAACCTATGCCTAATGAAAGAGCACGAAAAAACCTTCAAGAAAATCATGTTTTGTGTGACATTTGATCAACTTTTCAAGAGGTTTTCTAAATTTTTTCCTCTTTCTTCTCCTCTCTCTGCACTCTAGGTCATGTGACCTGCTCAGAGCGGGAGAGCGGTCCCCAATACACACACATTGTAAACGCTGAGAAAGGGCTGAGAAAACTCTCAAACTAAAACTGTCACAACTCAAAAACGGTACAAGTAAGAAAAAACATGTAAATACAAGAAATAAAGATCAAAGTCTCGTGATTCATTTAAAACTTTAATGAGGTTTGTAGGTGAAACTATGTTGACACAGTGGAAGCCAAAACAGGGGTGGGTTTGACTGCTTTCTCCATTGGATTGAATGGGAGAGAAAGCTGCAGAGAGCAGCAACCTCCTCCATGGATTTCTCCCCCGTCTCCTCTGCTCTGCTGCCCTCTGCTGGTCATGTGTGCAATACACACACATTATTAAACCTGACGGGCAGTACACAGGCCCATGCTGCATTTGGTCGGCCGTGTCCGGGACAAATTGCCATTGAAGGGGACGGCCGGGGTGCGAGGGCCCGTCCAACGCTGCTTACAGCTTTAATTTCTTTTTGATCTTGTGTAAGCAGCTGGAATTGTTCCCATTATGTTAAGCATCAGGAGCACCTGTGTTACTATCACAGACTGCATATAAAAATGGACGAGACAACCACTTCTCAAAAATGAGGCCAATGTGGGAGTGCAACACATGCAATACTCCTGACAGCCACTAGGTGCTGGTTCCAAAAACTGCAGCTCCAGTTGACTATTTTTTAAAAATTGCCATTTTATCAGAATTAAGAAGATATTAGGCTTCATAAGACGAAGATTCAGGGGCATGGATAGTTTGATCAATAGGTCCGATCTCCAATGACACATGAACTCGAGTCATGTTGGGCAGTATCCCCAGGTTCAGTGGTCAGACCCGCCTCCTCACTCCTCCCTTCATATCCAAATATGGTCACTTCTGGCTCTAAACAACCAACGTCAAACACCAAACTCCTGTCTTCAAAATGAGACTCCACAAACCAAGAGGTGAACTTGGTCCAGTCATGGTCTATGTTTGGAGTCCACCTCTTCCTAAAGGACCTGGGCAGAGGTCATCATATCCTGTGACAGTGTGCATTGTTCACAGTTATTAAAGGTCCTGGACTTTGGATTCAAACATACTCGAGTACATTACCCTCACTGCAGCCTCACAGAGCTGTTAAACCTGGTTCTTTCTTTTCTTCCTTTTGGCCTTTTTGACGTAGTTTCTTTCCACTCTGTCCACTTTTTCCCTGCTCATAAATCCTCCTACCCTCTCCTCCCCTCGCTAACACTTTGTCATATTGCTCTTTCCCAGTCACTCCTTTCCCCCCTCACTTATCACTGTGGACACACTCTCCCTCTACCTGTCTCCTCTGTCTTTCTTTATCTTCCTCCCTTCTCTTTCCCCCTGATTTTAACATCTTTCTGCTACATTCATGTTTTTGGGCCTCACGGAGACCACGATCTGTTCCTCGCCCGCTCCCTTCACCGTTATCCATCATCCTCTATTGGTCCATTCATCACGTAGCCAGGACGCTATTGGTCCATTCATCAACCAGCCAGAGGTCCTGCAGCTGTGGACAGCAACCAGCACACAGGCCCAGGAATGTATAGGCTCAGAGTTTGGTCACTAATGTTGCACGGCACTTGAAACTGTGCAGCAAGTATTCTGGGAATTTTAACAAAGTGCTCAATATTTAGAGATAACAGTCTGATAAAGTATAATTTGGAAATTTTGTCCGGCAGTTATGATACTGGAGAATCTAAACAGAGACAGTTGTGGCTGATCAGCTTGTCAGAGTGTGAGTGTGTGAAACTGGGTGGTGTGAATTTATCTGTATTTATGTCTTGGCTGCTGAAGATATTTGTGATTGGCTGCCAGGCATCTGTTAAAACCATAACAGTGAACACCTTAAATATAAGTTGCCAACAACTTGTGAGGTCGAACTTTTGACACACAGAACTGAACACAACATGTGCCTGGTGTCAAATAAATGGGTTAGGTCACTTGTGGTTTAAGACACTATTGCTAGGTATTACTGTACAAATAAATGGTGCTTAACTTATTTTCCAAGTTGGAACCCCATCATGTGAAAAGATGTTTATTTTGTAAGACTCAAGAAGAAAATAAAACATATGGAAATACAAAACAATGGAAACCAAGTAGTTTGGTGGCATAGTCCATCTTAGAAGTCCTGTGTTTTTCTATCTAGATGGTTGTTTGATAACCTGCTGGGTTTTTGTAGATTATGTTGTGTGTGTACCACTCATTCAAATGCAGTAATACTGAGGAGGGATGAACTCCCTTTAACTGGGTTTAACTGGGAAGAAGAAAGGCAGCAAACTAAAGTAAATAAACACAACAGGTAGCTTCAGTAAGACTAACACACAGTGTTGCTTTGAGATAAACATTAATGTGTGCAAAATGACAATGCTACCATGTTAATGTTTTACAGTGTTCAACGTCCTAAGTTAGCATTAAGATGGAGCACCATGGCAACAAAACAGTTTTTTTTAAGAACTGTTAACATATCGATGAGTTGCAATGACTACAGCTTTTAATCAGAGGCCATTTGAACACAGCAGCTCTGTGGTGAGTGGACATGCTGTGCAATACGCCCATTAACACACTCTGAGATGTTCTGATATAGAAAATAACAACCTCTATTCTTATTATTGTGGCAGCTGCTGGTTCAATGGAGACCTGTCCTGACTGAACACTATCTACTGCCAATACACACACACACACACACACACACAGAGTCATGACATGGACAGAAACAGACCTCTGAACGAGGCACCGCTGCATTCCTCTGGTTACACATAAATGTTTGCACGTGCTCAGACCAAACACAAAAGCACACAAATACTGGCTCTGGTACAGAGGTTCAGGGTTTCTGTGAAACACACACACACACACACACACACACACACACACACACACACACCAGCCCACAGAACTGAAGGCTTTGATGACACAGGGCTCCTAACAGCTCGACCCAGTTTCACTCACACACAGACACAGTATATACACTACCACAGCATCTCCATGTGATATTAATTACAGTGTGGACGTTTTTATGCATCTATTAACACCAGCACTCTCAGAGGACGCAGCTGTCTCAGGCTCTGACAAATCTCCTCATTTGCCCGTCGCTGTCCTCTTTTCTTTCTCAGCAGCCAAACCTTCTGCAGACAGTGTGAATGAAAGACAGACAGAGAAATATACACATGTGGATGTATAGTTGAGGTATTTGTCAGCAGGAATGTGTCACTCTGGAGAGAAGGTTTTAATCATCAGCACCAGCTGAAGAGTTCACAGCCCACCCATGACCTCATTCTGGTGATTTTTATTGTTTCCCTTCAGTTCAAGCTGTTGCTTAATGGTCCTCCCTGAAGGCTGCCAAAATTATTTAAACACTCAATTTATTAAACGTTTTCACAACCAATTAGAGCGTTCAAAATGTGTGGAAGTTAAGCTAAAAACAAAAGATAATGTTTCTGTGATAGATCTCAAGTGACAACTCTGAGAATGAAGCATTAACATTCAGAAAGTTTGAAGACCTGCTGCCATATTTGTGCTCAAACAATCAGCTCACTCAGTGAACTAAAGACATAATGCTGGGTAGTGTGTTTTTAGTAGCCCAAGTTTAACCCGGAGATTTTGGTCACTACCTAAATAGATTTAGTTGGATGTGTTGGAATTTAATTTGTAATTGGAATTACACATTACACCTAAAAACCTGAAGTCAGCACCACTGCCTTTCAGTGTTGCCAGACAGAACTGCTTTCTAGCATGCAACAACTAATATCTTACTAAGGGTAAAAAAAAATGTGAAAACTGCTAAAATTTAAAGAAATATTGTGATGTAATTTAGTGTTATGTTAGAAATCTCAGAATAATTTACTAATTACTGTAACCATAGTTTTAAGTTTGTCTAATTACACCATATTAGATTATAAATTTACTTGCATTACAGATGGGTCTAAATTGACCATAGGTGTGAATGTTTGTCTGTACTTGCCCTGTGATAGGCTGAACCAGGCTGGACCCGCCTCTCGTTGATGGACAGCTGGGACAGGCTCCAGCAGACTCCTGCCACCCAGTGAGTGGATAAAGCAGCTATAGAAGATGACTGACTGACTGACTGACTTATATACTTCAGGAGACACATGGGCAGCACTGATGCTACCCCATAGACTGTAAATGGATGAGGCAATCGGGTCTCAAAAGTGAAGCCAATGCTGAAGTGAAAAAACTGCAATACTCCTGAAAGTCACTCGATGCTGGCTCCATTATTCTGGTATTGTACCAAAGTATTGCACAAGTTTTAATTTTGATCTGATGGTAGCGTCGTATATAAAAATCAGGAAACAGCAAAAACATTAGAGTTGTTCTTGGCAATCCATCCAATTGTTGTTGAGACGTTTTGCGACCAAAGTGTTGGAGCAACTTGAGACTTCATAATGTTACAAAAGTGCATTCAACAGCAACATTTCTTCCTTGGGTTTGGGTTATTTTGGAAAACTCTCAGACCTCAGTGTGAACAGTTTTTATTGGAACTATTTTGTAATGAAGAAATAATCCCTGTGAAAATTGTTGGCACAATTGTTCACAGTGAAAAAATGTTAGTCAGCAGCAACATCTCTTTCCAGAAACTGTGTCTGCTCTTTCTTCAGATAATCCACGCAGGGGAGGGAGGCTGAAATCTCAGCGATGACTGGAGCATTTGAACGACAACCTGCACAGCAAGATACAACTGGAGATAAATGAGGAAAAAATGTTGTGTAACACTTTGGATGATTAAGAGGTTGAATGTTTGGGAATATGGTGACATATCAGGGTCAGTACTTGCTGTTGACACTTGGACAGAATACAGAGCTTGTGTGTTGCTCGCTCCTGCACTGTTACTCTGCAGTGAATGAATGTGATGGCATGTCTGCTCCTATACGGCCGCCCATATATCAGCCGGTGACCACACAGCCTCCAGTGGTGCAACAGGGCACAGCTGAGAGTCTGGTGCCAACGTTAACAAGGGCTCCTTCAGTGCCACGCACTCTCCTGCAGCGCTGCACCTGTCGCGCCGTGTGTGTGTGTGTGTGTGTGTGTGTGTGTGTGTGTGTGTGTGCGTGTGTGTGTGCAGAGCATGCAACCGACGAGACATGTGGTGCTCATACACATTCCTTCCGCCCGGCTCATGAATCACTCTGCCCCCCCCCTGCAGCCACCGAGCGGCGGTCCTCAGAGACGGAGAGGGAGAGAGATGGGAGGGCGAAGGAGAAGTGTGGGAGGCTGAAGTATGTGCAGTGAAACACACACAGGGCTTTATGTATGTGCAGTATGTGCACTATTTGGTTATCTAGATATATGCTGGATACATATCTTTATACAGGTTTTATTAGCGGGTTTATCTGTGAGGAACAGAGATGGAACAATCTGACACGAGAGATGTAAGACAGCCACATGGATAGTCTGTATGTTTGAGGCTTCTGCTGTGGGTTTGTTGTTGACGTCACATAAACTGCCTGAGAAGATAACAACAGCAGATAGCTATGATGCAGACAGTTTGCCTTGTTTTTGTTTTGTATTTTTCAGAAAGGTCTGTAATGGTAACATCAAGAGCAAAACTCAAATGCAAAACTCATCAGATTTTCTTGGTACCAAAACTCATCCTGACATATTTCTGTTATTTTTGAGAGCTGTGGACATCTACAACTGAGTAACTAAAGTTTTGTGGGTTTAAACAAAGATCAGCTGCACAGTGCCACCAGATTGCAGGGGTTAAACATCCATCAGATTATTGGCTGCACTTAAAAAAAAAACAAACAAACAAAAAAAAAAATCACACAATTCTTCATTTCTATTTTTGCCTTCTTTTTGCCTGTCTTTGTGTGTCCAGGGTGTATCCCGACTCCAGCAGACGTCCACAACTGGATTAATGGGTAAAGAAGATGAATGAATGATTTGTTTCTTTGGGACTCTGTGTATGTGACACTTAAATATTCAATGCTGACTTCCTGGTCAACCAGAAATCTCAAATAAAGAAGCACTTTAAACTGCCTAAAGGTGTTTTTTTAATTGTGCAAGATTCAATAGACCCCTGCAGAAATAATCTTGAAAACATCACTAAGAGTGTTGTTGGCTTTGCTGTTTTTATAGGATTATATATGAAGCATATGACAAGGATCCATCTAGTAAACTATCTCCAGCACTGATACGTGTTTCTTGATGAAACACATGACTGTGCTGTGACTATCCCCACACACTGGCTGCATCCCGTCCACTCACACTCTCCCACCGGGGGCCCGACATGCCCGGGGACACAATGTTAAATTCCACATGGCTGAGCTACCTGGCTGGGCTATTATTGGACCACATGCCTGACAGGACCGGAGGCGCAGGGGGCTGCGTGGAGACAAAGAGCAACTGTAGAGCTGATTAGTAAAAAGTGGTGGAGACAGACGGGACGGCGAGGAGCTCCCTGTCAGACACAAGACAGTATCACACAGAGAGGAAGAGCAACGCAGACAGAGTGAGAGATTATAGAGATAACATTTAAAACGGCATAACAACCAACCAAAAGGACAAGTTGTAAACTCACACTGCAAAACTGAGAAGATGTATAGAAAGTTCTGTTACTGCTGAATATTGTGTGTAATTCAATGTATGTGAAATAAGTAGTTTACTTTATGAGCAGCCTGATTTTTTTTTGAGACATAGGATATTACCTAAAGAAACAAACGGTTCCTTAGGTAGTCTTTCGGTTTAAATATGATCCCCAAAAATTCCCATCTGTTATAACGGGTTCATATTTTAACAGGATTGTGGTGGTATTTCACCTCAAGAGGGCAACAGTGTTCAGTAGACATCAGTGCAGCCATATTCTGCCTCGACTGGAGTTACTGCTCTCTGAGGGCTCCGTAGTATCATGTGTGATTAAGTTAATGTCAAACGTAATTTTAAGAATGAAGTTGATTTTTGTTAAGCTAGCAAGCTACACATCAGTTGCACAGGGAAAAAAGCTGATGTTTACATTAAAATAAAAAAAACGACAAGTGAAAGATGAATAGAGGAGGCAGATAAACCTCTGAAATGATAATAAATCAACTGGTGGTGAGAAAAGCAATTTATTTTACTCTTTACTCTATTACATTTTATTTATTTATCAAACAACAATATTTAATCATTTATTTTTGTATGGTGCCAACTATTTGTTTTGTAATTTTGTAGGTTTTGAGCATGGACTGTATATAAGAATGGACAACGCAACCTGGCCTCAAAAATGAGGCCAATGCACAGCTGCAAAAAAGTCAAATACTCCCAACCAGTCATGGAATACTCGGTCAATAAATTTATCCACCAGTCATTCTGATGTCATTCTGATGAGATCTGGTGGTCCATCTGGAAAAAACTCATAAATAAATAGATATTAGGATTCAAACACAGGGAGACTTAGGGGCAGGGTTAGTTTGATTGGCAGGTCTGGTCTCCAATGAGATTAGACTAGAACAGGAGTCTGATATTTGGCAGCATCCACAGGTTGAAGGGTCGAACCCGCCTCCTCCTTCCTCCCTTATTATCCAAATATGGTCACTTCTGGCTTCTGGTGACATTCAAATGTTGATCTCCTGGCTTCAAAACACAACTCCACAAACAAAGAGGTGATGTCTCTTAATATATTTTGACTGTTACTGCACTAAAGATATCAAAAGAAATGAAATAGATCTTACTTTCCACACAGAAGAACTTTTTGAGTTCTTGTGAGAGACGTATTGAAACAGTCATTAAGACTTAGACTGACCACTTTCATTTCCACAAAGAAAAGCATTTTCAGAGAAGATCAAATTTATGTGTTTTTGAATATGTTTTCACTGGAGGGTCAGTTAATTTTTCTGCACTTCGTGTCCAGAAAAACAAGAATCTGAGATGCTGTTTAGAGGGGCTGGAAGATAATCTACCACCAGAGGAGCATGAGATCATCACTGAATCAGCAAAGCTACGATCCATAATAACCGCACATTACAGCCAGACGCTGTTGTGCTTGGAGAAATATGTGACGATCTGATGCGCTCGTATCTGCTGGGCAACGTCTCCTCACAGAGGAGCTCGTATACATCTGTAACCTCCTGTTCACGTTCGGCCTCCTGCAGGTCAGAGGTCGGGTATAAGGAAGAGACAGATAATACTTTGCGTGGGAGGCAGAGTCAGATGGTTTTGTCGGAGAGGTCGATGGAGGAGGAGAGTAAAAGAGAGAGAGGAGAGAGGAGAGGAGGCTGCCACGGCCAAACACAACAGATGTTCGGTTGTGGACGTTTCAGCTGCAGTGGGGCGTGAAACCCAAAGATCGCTGTATGATTTACATCCAGCTCTCGCTCCTCTCCTCTTCTGTTACTTTTCTTCTCTTTTTCCTTCATCCTCCTCCTCCTCCTCCTCCTCCTCCTTCCTTTCCCTCTTCATCCTTTGTTTTCCTTCTCTTTTATTTGTCTCTTCCTCCTTCCCTCACCTCCTCTTCTCCTCTGTCCTTTATTCTCCTCATCCTCCTTTCCACTCATCTCATCTTCTCCTCCTCTTACCTGCTTTTCTTTGTCATCCCTCTCCTCTGTGTTCCTCACACACCCTCCTCTTTTTATATTTTTCCTCTTCTTCCTGCTCTTCATCTCCTCTCTTGCTCTTTCTCTCTTGTTGTTTCGTTCTCTCCTTTCTTTCCTCCTCGTCCCACCTCCTCTTTCCTTCTCTCATCTCCCATTTCTTTTCTTTAAGTTTCTCTTCTCATCCCTCTTTCACGTTCTTTCATCATTTTCTCCCCCATCCTCCTCGTCTTTCCTTTCCTTACCCCCATCCTGTCGTTGCGCTTATTTTCTCCCCTCCATCTTTTCTTTTTTCCTCTTCTTCATCCTCCTCCTGTCTCCTCTTCCTCTGTCCTCGCCCCTCTTCATCTCATCTCATTTTTGACTTTTCCTTTATTTCCTCTTTGTCTTCTTCCTCCTCTTCTGACAAAAGGAAACTTTAAGACTACTTATCTTCCACTTATCACTGAACTAAGAGCTCACAGTTATTTGTGTTTCAGTCTGGGGAAACATTTTGTGTCGAAAAAAAAAAAATCTCCCTCTGCCTGCAGCGAGCAAATGGAAATCATTATGTGTGATTGGAGGGTTTGGCTGCTGGAGAAAAGCCCGACTGTCTCTGAGAGTGACACACTGGACTACCCACCGACTCTCAGATGGTATTTGTGATAAAGCAATCAGCCCTGGGGATTTAAAGGCCTCCTCTACACTGCCTATCAATCTGAATCACTGTTAAGGTTCAGTATCGTGTGTGGCAGAGATTTATCTGTTTTTATCCCAAATGCAGCGACGCCCGTTTCACAGCGAAAATTCCCATCGTACAGATAGCACGGTCTGTAAGCTGGACTCTGATAAGGTCTAAAACAAGATGATTAGCTGAGACCTGTTGTTTTCCCATCATGTTTTCCATGCAGCTCTGCTCCTGACCTATACTTTCTCCTCCATCACTCTAACCCCCCCCCCTTCATCTCCTCCCCCCTTTCCTCTCTTTGCTTTGATGTTCCTTGTCAGTATCACTCCTCCCTTTCCACCATCCAACACCAGACACTCTGGTTAGCCCAGATTACTGGGTGGAGGCTGGGAAGAAAAGAAGAAGACACACACACAAAACAATCATTTCCATATTGTTGTCTGTACATGAAAAGTCAGAGTCTTTCTCCGACTTATCTCTCACTGCATGTTTCTGACAGCTCTGCCACAGCCCCAATCTTTGTTATATTGTGTATATAAATGTATAAAACATTTTCGGTCACAATGATCTTTTTTTTCTTTTCTTTTATCTGAGGATGAACATTTTTCATTGTAGTAGATTTCTACAGGAAATAAATTGTCCCTTCAAAATGGTCGATGAGTCATATGTGATGTGGTGAGACAGATGTGTATCAAGAAATGGACAAACCAACAAAAATGAGGCCAATGTGCAAAACAGTGCAATACTCCCAACAACCACTAGATGCTGACTCCAAAAAACTTCTGCCTGCAATTAACTTCAGTTAAAAAATGGTCATTTTCAATCAAGAAATAATTTCATTCCAGTGTCAAGTCAACTCTTCTTATTAATGATCTGGTCATCCATCTGAATTATTATTTAGTAGATATTAGTCTTCAAAAAAACCTCATACCTCCCTTCATACCCAGCATGGTCACTTCAGGCTCCAAACAACCCACATGGCCACATTCAAACACCAAACTCCTTCATCCATTCTGTATACAATCTGTGGTACAAACTGCAAAACTGTGAAATTCATAACTGGGCCACATCTTAATGGATCTTAATGGATGAAATCTACACACACCTGCAAGATGGTGATGTCTACAATCTGTTTGGTTGAGATTTGTATTACATCTTTGGCAGAGGTTTATGCTCTCTGACTGCTTTCTAGTTAATTTTACGTGTACTGTACGGTGAGCTGTTTTTAATAGTGTACACCTCTGATAACACCTTTTCTGTCTTATACAATATTGCCATACCAGCAGGTGCATCAGCAAAACAGTGGTGAAAAGAAGATGCAGTAACATACTTTGCAATTAATTGTAAAATGACCCACCTTTTAATCAGTAATTGCAATGATTTTATAGTTAGTATGAAGTTGTGAAGGGCAGACATAAGTTTTTTTCCTGACTCATGTGTTACTGTCGTATTTGTTAATGAAATTCCTAAACTGTGGTCTCCTGCATCATCCACACAAAGCCTGCTTCCCCTAAATCCCCTCCTAATAATGTAAAGACTTGCAAAAGAACAAGTGAGATTTCTCCAGTGGCCAGACTGCTACCATGGAGCCTTATCCCCCTAAACCCCTCCAAAATCTCCTTATCCTAAACCATCCCCCGCACCCATCTCGTCTACGTGGTCCACTCTACCTCAACACCCTAATCTTGACCCCAGCCTGCTCTGCCCCATTCCCCTAATCCTGACCTCCCCTCTCTCCTCCACCCTCCTCCCTCCTCCTCCTCTTGTCCCCCTGGCCGTGTCAGTATAACGAATGCACCCCCATCCTGAAACCCAGCATGCCGCCGGGCAGTGATGGATGTGCACATCACAGCCGCAGTTTACAAAGCCTCCGTGAATACAGTGTAGCCACCCCAGACCCTGTCAGCTGGATCCCTCCGCTCGGCCCTTAACGCTGCACACAGAGGGGCTCCCTGCTGGGAACAACTCTTAAAACCTGATAGTAGAGTTGGTGGAAAACCTCATCCATAAATGTCAACTCCTGCGCTCTCTAGCCCCCACTGCTAACACCAACAGCAGCCACGGAGAGTTTTAGTTCACTCGAGCACCACTTTATGGGGGTCTTACACGGGAAAACTCTGGTGTGAAATCGAAGATGAATCGTCGTCACTTAAGAATGTGCTGCACAGACGCAGAGAGAGTGATTGCTTATGTTGTTTGTGCTTTTAAATCCCCCCTTTTTTCCCCCCTCCCCTCCACTCCTCCCTACAAGCCGTTAAACTTTAAATCAAACAGGAATCCTCAGGCAGTCTGACATATCCCTCAAACAACAAAGCCTCCATCAATAACCCCTCACCTCTGCACGAACTGGCAGAATATTACATTGACTATCTATTTCATCCCATTCCTAACTCTGCACAACCCTAAAGCTGTGCACCCGGACAGTAACCCGAGCTCCGCCGTGATATTGCAACTCCCCGGACAGGAATTGTGTTTGTCTAGCTGTGTGTGTATGTGGGTGCACAGAGTAGGAAGTGGTGGATTGAGGGACAGCGTCAGACGCTAAGCCCCAAGATCAGCCACCTGTGTGTTATCAAGGGCAGCCTGATAATCCTCCCTGCCCTGTATGTGCCCTCTCTGCCTCCACACACACACACACACACCGATGGACACTGGCTGTTTGATCTCACGTCACCGGTTTACTCCCAAACACACTCTGCACTCCTGCACAGAAACATCACTATAACTCAGCTCTGGAAACACACGGCAGATGATGAATATGATTATCTCAGCACTCAGGAGGGTGCAGAGTGTGCGTTTGCGATCCATTTATATCGCAGGGTGTTATTATTAAACGCAATCAAAATATTTCTCATGTGTGAATTTAAAGTTCCAGCTCCTCGAGGCAGCAGTGAAAATAAACCCACTTCACTTCTGATGAGGGGGAATTTCTTCAACCGCATAATTCAAACGTGCAGAGAAGCAGGTGAAGACCTCAAGATGCAAATCAAGGGAATATGAGCTCGGCCGTACACTATAATTTCCTCATCAAGAAGAAAGACACACTGTCACAGGAGCTGCTTCAATCCAAACCACATCTCAACAGGTAATTAGACATCAGCCTCTTTAACTGAACCTACAGCAGGGTCTTTCTGAGCCCGAAACGCAGGAGCCAACATGTCAACCGCTCGCTGCACCCACAAACCATCTCGAACTTAATTTGAAATTTTTCAGTTGCTCCCTCCGACCTGTTTTTGCCATTTGCTCCTGCAGGCATTTCCAAAAAGGGGGGAACTCCGTTGCCGAAACATAGGTAAACCTATCCAACAAGGGAGCCCATTCTTTTGAAGGATCACTAAATTTCTGGTGTAATTTAATTCCCGCATGCCTCCTGTCCCGTATCACGGCTGCGTGTCTCCAAGGTACAACACCACAGTAAATAACGTCCGGGGGGGGGCTGCACCTCCACTTGCCAGGCTGTTATTCCTTTACAGTAGAGAAATCATAAAGGGACTCCAGTCATAAATTTACATCGTCCAGCAGCTCTATAAAGACTCCACAGATGAGAGTTACGGTGGTGCAGAGCTCTCTGCATAAATTAAATACCATAAAGCCTTGAAATAAGATGCCTATTGTTAGAGTGAGGTTTAGTATTATACACCAGGAACAAACATGTGCACATGGAAAGAACAGTGCTGGAGCACAGGGGACGCACTTGATCGTGAATTTGCAGGTAATCATAAGAACAGGTCAGGTAGAGGGAAAGTAGAAAATGACCAGCATGATGAATACTAATTAGTTAGTTACTTTAGGGTCATTGTTTGCTTTACTGAATAAGTGGCCTCAGTTTGAATTTAAAGCCCTAAACCACAGTTTTTGAGGGCACACAAGCTCAACAGTAAAAGAGCTGAGTTGAAACTATGGATTCAGGAAAATCAGAGAAACAAAAGTAAGAGCATCTGAACATCTTCAAAGTTTTATTGAAAAAAAAAGTAAAGTTTATATCGGGCTAAAGGCTAATTTCAGCATATTTTTTATTATTTTATTGTGAAGCAGGGTGACAAAAACAGAACACAACAGAAATAGTGACAAAGGGCATAAACATTAGACAGTGAGCAGACATACAAACAACAGACAAAAACAAAGCTTGCATTCATGATTTGAGTGAATTCAGGTTGTTGTGAGTATGGGGCAGGTTATATTTATTGGGGGGTAAATGTCCATGATTAGTGGTTTAAACAGGAAGGAGTATGATGTATATGATGGGAATAGAAAAATAGTTAAAAACAAACAAACAGATAAAATAAATAAATGAATAGATAAATGGTGCAGTGTCATAATTGTATGTAACCTATAATATATAATATTATATTATATAGCCTAACTTCTAACTAGCTAACTTCAGCATGTTTAACCCTCTCAGTAGATAGCTGATGACAGTTGTGCAGGTATTTGGTCATAAACTGAAGTATGAGACTGTGGTACCAGGGTGCGGTGCTGTTCGGCTGCAGGTTAGTTCAGGGTGTGTTGATTGGCACAGTTGGTGCATACTGACTGATTAACCTCCATCTTTGACGCCGCAGCGTGCTGCAACCTGGTGCCACCACCAACACTGAACCACAGCACAGGAGAGCGGGCCAATCTGAGTTTGGTAAATATAAGAAGAAGCCTGTTGTCAGTTATTAAGTTTTGTGTGTGCTCTGCCTCTGCTGGGTGTTTAGTGGCAAAGCTGTGGTTGGTAAATAAAGACTGTTGACACTGCAGCTCTGTCTGTGTCTGAGTCTGCAGGGGTAACCCGTGGTACCTGTGTCTTTGCTACAGAGACAAATTAAAAACATTTCTGCTGATGGTGGAAAATGAAAAGTTAATCATCAAATTTGTTATAGTTCATCTCAGTGTCTGTTCAATTTACATTCTACTGAAGGTGCTAGAAAGACAAGCTATTCCAGCTTAAATGAACCAAGGTCTCAACAATGAGGCCGATGCAAAAGTGCAAAAAGGTGCAATAATCATGAGGGGCATTACATGCTGTCTCCAAAAAACTCCAACTGATTCAGTTTTCAATCCTGAAATAGTCAATACATTTTTTTCCCACAAGTTATTCTGATGTCATTAGTTAAAGGCAACTATTCTTATCAGTGATCTGGCCCATATGAAAAATTAATCACAATTAAGCTGATACGACTGGTCTCCAATGAGACTGGTACTTGAACTCGATGGCGATATTCAAACGCCAAACTCCTGTCGACAAACCAACAGGTGACATCACATTAGCTTCGTCCATCCTATCAGACCATAGACTGTATTTGAATATGAAGGACGTGTCACTGTTTCCTATCATTGTATAAACAGTGTCTGCACAGCAGGGACCAGTTGGTAGAGATGTGGTATCAGTGTCCTGCTGAGGCTTCACAACTGTGCAGATTCTGGTTACATGTGACATCACCAGTGCATGACATAAATAAGCACAGGACTCTAATGAAAAATGTAAAGTCATAGTCCAGAAATAGACTCATTTAATTTTGGAGGAGATTCAAGTCAATTCAATTCAATTTTATTTACAGAGCACTTTAACAGATAACCAAAGTGCTGAACACATGCAAATTCAATCAATGTATTTATCAGTCAATCAATCATTCAGTCAATCAATCAATACATCAAAACACTCTAGCAACGCAATGCCAACGGAGATGGTTGATGAAATGTTGCCATTTCTTTTTATTGTATCACTGAATCTTGACATTAGCAGAACTTTTCATGTATCTCTGTGTTAATGCAGCAGAACTACAACCTTTTAATGAGTTGGTCATTTCTTGTCTCAGTAACAAAACTAGGAAGCGCTCAGAGAGCACAAACCTCAGCCATGGAGAAAAAATCAAGAAAAACAATAAGAGTTCAATTTAAATTTTAATACCTCGTTCCTTCCTCTGCCTCTTATATTGTCTATGCAAAGAGGAAACACGTTGTGAAACATGTGGTGTATTTATTAGGCCTGGCAGAGAGTCAGCCTCCTGGTCTGCAGAGATGACACGGTTCACTCTCGATGCGAGTGCTGAGACGATCCACACAAGTCCCTGCATTCTGGTCTTAGTTCCACATCACGTCCCCGGGCCCCACCCTGATAATCCGACACCACTTCCCCTCTTCAGGAGAGAAAGCAGGAATGAAATCTATCGTTTCCAGATCAGTGGAGGAGGGAGAGTGTGGCGAGGGGGTGGGGGGGTGAAGCCAGAGGAATAGCGTGACCTTCTTTGATCCCCTCTGAAGGTCTTCCTCGTTCCCACCCTCCCTCTGCACGCCTCTTCCACGTCTCACTGCCAAGCACCTGTCTGCAGGTATGAAATTAGAGAGAGGGCGAGATTCGGGGCTTTTGCCTGCACACAATGTCTTCCCTCACCTGCCTGTTCCCTCGGCTTATCTCTCCATCCTTATCTGCTTCTCACCACATCTGTCAGCATCAATATCTCCAACTAAATTACAGACTTGGAGTGGCACAAAATGGAGGCAATGATGATTACAATCAGACAAGGGGATCTCCAATCCAGAGGTGTTTAAACCCAGACACACACTCTTTTCAAAGACTTCTCCAAAGCCTGATGTGGCTGCAAACTTTCCTGTTTTCCTGACATGACCTTCTGTACTGAACATTCACTATGACAGTAAGACAACAGTGTTTCCTTGGCTCTTTATCTCCTGCTGAGTACGAAGAAAAGCCAGAGGATGGAGAGGCTTTGTTTCAGTCGAGCTGAATAATTACTGCTGGCTGAAAAATAGAAGAAAGTTGTAGACATGATTAAATGAGTAATTCTGTCTGCTGAGGCCAGACTGAAGCACATGAGGCAAAATGCTCTCATTTAAAGTTAATGATGATTCTAGATCGGAGAGATGATGGTGAATTACTGACACTGCAGTAAGTGATGTTTTGTCCACTTGAGGGAGGATGTATTTTGAAGTTGGCAGTGGCTCTAATTGCATCTTTCAGCACTTTATTGCAAATGTATGGAGAAAAACATTCATAGTCTCTCTCTTCAATGCTCTGCATGTACAATACTATGAAGAAAATCACAAATGTTAAACATGCACATCACATCAAACTTCTCAGAAAAAACAAAGAAAACTTTTTTAAACTTTCAACACTCGCCACCCTTTTTTGTCAATAAATATTACTGTATTTTCCGCACTATAAGCTCCACCTAAAAGCTTTTAATTTTCTCAAAAACCGACAGTGCGCCTTATAATCCGATGCGCCTTATATATGGATCAATATTGGTTAATTATGGCTACCGTAGTCAGGGGGTGTATATTGTGATTGCACTAAGGTTTGATTTACTGTAGCGGTATCAGACTGTTTCTTTTACGTGTTTACTGAATCAGGGAAAAGTTCCCTCCACGTTTGTGATGCACTAACTACGTGATAAAAAGTTGCACTACCTGTTGTACCTTGCTGTTGGTAAAAGATAAAACTACGTCACTGACGTTACCTCGGGGAAAAAATAAAACAACTGTTCATGTAGCTTTGAACTGTGTCAAATGGAGTTGGAAATACATTGTTTTCAACCAAGGCGGCACAAATAAGA